>CAUYRH010040642.1:0-52241 GCA_963574655.1 Perodicticus potto
CCTGTGCTTAAGTGATCCTAGGACTACAGGTGCATGTCACCACACCTGGCTAGTTTTTTTCTTTTTTTTTTTTGAGACAGAGTCTCAAGCTGTCGCCCTGGGTAGAGTGCCGTGGCATCACAGCTCACAGCAACCTCCAACTCCTGGGCTTAAGCTATTCTCTTTGCCTCAGCCTCCCAGGTAACTGGGACTATAGGCACCTGCCACAACACCCAGCTGTTTTTGTTGTTGTTGTTGCAGTTGTCATTGTTGATTTTAGCTGGCCTGGACAGGGTTCCAACCTGCCAGCCTTGGTGTATGTATCTGGCGCCCTACCCACTGAGCCACAGGCGCCGCCCATACCTGGTTAGTTTTAAATTTGGGTGGGTAGAGATAGGGTCTCACTGTGTTCCCCAGGCTGGTCTCAAACTCCTGGCCTCAAGCAGTCCTCTTACCTTGGCCTCCCAAAGTGCTGGATCACAGGCACAAGCCATTTTGCTTAACCTTTTTAGCTCTTTGCCCACATCTCCAGTGAAGCTTTTTTAGCATTCCAGATGTGAGAGGTATATGCTTTTCCTTTTGTCTATGCCTCATTTGTGGATTTTAGACTTTTGAAGAAAGAGTTCAAAGTTGTAGGGGGAATGGCACAGGAAAAGTTTAGAAATCTGAATGAAACAGCACTATATTTGGAAGGAGGAAAATAAAGAGTCAGTGAGAGGCAACGTGCAGATGGTGTAAATAAAAGTGTCTTGTCACTCAGTGTAAGGTGATTTGATTCTCAGCCCATCTTAGTTCATCACAGCAGGCCAAAATGAAGATTGTCTCCAGTTCCCAGTATTAACCACAAAAAAGACGCCACTCACGCTGCTTTTTTCATTGAAAGTTGGCTATCAGTTTCACAGAGAGCCCTCAACTTTTAGGATTTGATGCTATGTTTTGATTAGAATTGGGCCATTAGTCTACAGATTTCTTCCCACCCCCCCCACCCCCCCAGAAAGACATAGCTTGGTCAGCAGAATAAGAAACATCCAGAAAGACATTATTCTGTGCGCTGCTTTGAAGGGAACAGCCAAAGATGGTCAACACAACTGCTTGCTCTTTTATTTATCATTTCACACCTGGTGCAGTCAGGAAGCTACACTTACAAAACAATTTTCTTTTTAAAAAGAAAAACAACCCATAGTCAAAAAAGCACTCATTCGCTATAAAGCCGAAAGGATTCATCCATTGAAGCTGATTGTTCACATTTGTAGAATGTAGAGTTTTGGAGATGGAAGGGGCCTGACTATTGAATTGGGTCTTCAAAAAGAAACAAAAGGCTCTTGCTCTCTGTATGAACAGAGTTCATTCACAAGACAGTTTTTCTTGATCTATGAGGAGTGATTCCAGACAATTAGCTAATTGGTTGAGGCAGGTGACCTATCAGCTTTGCAGAGGGGGCATCTGCTCTTAGGGGTCCACATAAAGAACACATCTTAAGCTTTCCATGACAGCTAAAAGCAGTCCTATTAATCCTCCTATGTAATGGCTAGTCATAACCACAGATGAGGCATGCATTTCACTTGAGAGTAAAACCATGAAAACCCTAGTAGCTGCTAACAGCTGATCACTGCTGCCATCAGTTCAATGTTATTTGGGGCTTTGAAATATTTTTAATGATCTCCCAATTTGCTTTATTGTAGGAGATAAATGACCCTCCAAAAAAGAGTCTGCTGTTTATTTTTTAAGTGTTATCAGATGCTTCATCTGTTGAGATGACACTTATTATATAAAAACCAAAGGCAGGGTTTATTTGTGACCATCTTGAAACCCCAAATGGGTGTGCAAAAAGAAAAGGAAAAGTGGCTCGGCGCCTGTGGCTCCGTGGGCTAAGGCGCCAGCCACGTACACCTGAGCTGGCGGGTTCGAATCCAGCCCGGGCCCGCCAAACAACAATGATGACTGCAACCAAAAAAAAAAAAAATGGCCGGGCGTTGTGGCAGGCGCCTGTAGTCCCAGCTACTTGGGAGGCGGAGGCAGGAGACTCGCTTGAGCCTAGGAGTTGGAGGTTGCTGTGAGCTGTGATGCCACAGCACTCTATCCAGGGTGACAGCTTGAGGCTCTGTCTCAAAAAAAAAAAAAGAAAAGGGAAAGTTTCTGTAGGGAAGTGCTGAATTTTTCTGAATTTCAAATGTGAACGAAATTCATAATGGAAGAAGAGGGTGATAGATTTGTCAGGAAGGGAATCAGGAAACGATATCTGATATTGATTCAATAAGTTGAATTCTTGGCTCCTAGTCTGAGAGTCAATAATATTAGAGTCATTGTTTTTTGGAATGTATTATTAAGATGTACCCAGAATATAGAATTTTGTGATGAGAATACCTGTAACCTTTGGAAGATGGCTGATCCCTCCAACCAAAACAGCCCTAAGGCTAGTCATTCAGAGACCTGGTTTTTGTACCACACTGTATATCCTTATTAGTGTAATAGTTAACAGGCACAACTTTGGATCTGTCAGACAAAGGCTTGAACTCTATTTCTGTCACCTGCGTACTTTAAATAACCTTGACTAAGCCCATGGTAAGAATTTATCTCAGAAATATTTTCAGTTTATTTCTCTTTCAGTAAGAGAAAAGCAGATTGATAGTAGTTTAAACAAATAGTTCACTTTTCCCGCATTACAAGAAGTCTAAAATAAGCAGTTGCCTCCTTTAGTTTAGAGACTTGGTGTTGCAATCAGTGATGCTTATTTTATCTTTCCATCTAACCACCTAGTGTGTTGGCTTTCAATCTCATACCAAGAAAATTAAAAGTTTTCCCAAGAGCCCCAGGAGATTTCCATTTATGTCGTGTTGTCCAAAACTGTGCCATGTGGATACCCCCATTTACTAGGCAGTAAACATTCTACTTTTCTAGACTCTTTAATGAAGCCAAATGAGAAATAAAGGGATTGCGAATAGGTATTATATTATCTAACCAACAGTGTTGTATCTGGCACAAAAAGTAATGTGCTTTTTTTTTTCCTTTTTTTTTTTATTTTTTTTGAGACAGAGCCTCAAGCTGTCACCCTGGATAGAGTGCCATGGCATCCCAGTTCACAGCAACCTCCAACTCCTGGGCTCAAGCGAGTCTCTTGCCTCTGCCTCCCAAGTAGCTGGGACTACAGCTACAATGCCCGGCCATTTTTTGGTTGCAGCTGTCATTGTTTTTTGGCGGACCCGGGCTGGATTCGAACCCGCCAGCTCAGGTGTACATGGCTGGCGCCTTAACCAGCTGAGCCACAGGTGCTGAGCCTCCTTTTTTTTTTTTAATTGAATCATAGCTGAGTACATTAGTGCAATCAAGGGGTACAATGTGCTGGTTTCATATACAATCTGAAACATTTTCATCAAACTGTTTAACATAGCCTTCATGGCATTTTCTTAGTTATTGTATGAAGACATTTGTATTCTGCATTTAGAAAGTTTTGCCTGTACCCTTCTAAGATGCACCGTAGGTGTGGCCCCACCAATTACCCTCCCTTCACCTCAACCTCTCCCCTCCCCTCCCCTCCGTTGCCCCTTTCCCCATATTCTTATGCTATAATTGGGTTATAGCCTTCATATGAAAGCTATAAATTAGCTTCATAGTAGGGCTGAGTACATTGGATACTTTTTCTTCCATTTTTGAGATACTTTACTGAGAAGAATATGTTCCAGCTCCATCCATGTAAACAGGAAAGAGGTAAAGTCTCCATCTTTCTTTAAGGCTGCATAGTATTCCATGGTATACATGTACCACATTTATTAACCCATTTGTGGATCGATGGGCACTTGGGCTTCTTCCATGACTTAGCAATTATGAATTGGGCTGCAATAAACATTCTGGTACAGATGTCTTTGTTATAATGAAATTCACATAATTTTCAATTTTGTGATATCATAAAAAATGTTCACACGATGTGTTCTGCATTCATATTTTATTTAATTATTTTTCTTTTCTTTTTTTTTAGACAGTGTGTCAATCTGTCCCCCTAGGTAGAGTGCCGTGGCATCATAGCTCACAGCAACCTCCAACTCGGGCTCAAGTGATCCTCTTGCCTCAGTTTTTTTATTTTTGGTAGAGACAGGGGTCTTGAAAAATTTTGCTCAGGCTGGTCTCAAACTCATGAGTTCAAGCAATCCACCCTCCTCAGCCTCCCAGAGTGCTAGGATTACAGGTGTGAGCCACCACGCCAGGCCTTATTTAATTATTTTTCTAGAATATAGTCATAGAAATAGAATTGGGAATCAATGAAATTTTCCTATTTCAAACTTTATGATCCCATTTTCTAATTATTTTCTCTAAAAGGCTGTATCCATTTAAGTCCATATGAGCTTTTACAGGAGTGTACTTTCCTGCCATGTCTATAATATTTGATGTTACCATTTTTTAAATCCATGACTATTTGCTTGTGTGAAGATTTCATTATAATTTTATTTTGTACTTATTGATTACTCCTGAGGCTAAACATTTTGTATACTTGACCATTTGTTTTACATCTTTGGGGATATTGTTTATCTATTTCTTTCTTTATTGGAATAATTATTCTTTCCTTTTCCTCCCCTTTTTTTTAACATATTGAGAGTAAACTTTCAGCTGCAATATATATTTCAAATATTAAAAAAACAAGGCTTGCATTTATGACAGCATGTGTTTCCCAAGAGCGCTAATTATGACATTCTGATATTCCCATAGTTTAGTAAGGCATATACAGTCAATTATTAGAATGGACAACAGAAAGGGCTACAAATCTACCCTATTCTGTATCACCCTAGCATTCCTCGAACCTTAAACTTACATATATCTGTGAAAGTGACTTAAAGTTCTTTTGAATAGGTGGGGAATTTTAAAGACTTTTAGTCCTTGATTAAAGAAATTATCGGATTATTACATTCAGGTAATAACTGGGGTAAAAGAGGCCCTGGAAGAAGTGATTTAAATTTCCTTTCAAATGATGTGTATTCATTATTCCTAATGTCCTGGCCTTTTAAGCAACATGGCACTCAGGGAACAGTTTCTTTGGATCTACTTTAAAAAATCTTTTCTGGCTACCTTAGTTATTATTTCAACAACAAGAAAAAAGAAATCATGGAGGAGGCAGGCCTCGGTTCACAATCTACACATACCTATGAAGTGGGACCTCCACACATTCTATCTTTTTAATCTATAACATAGAGATATTACTTAGTTTGCTATTATGTTGTAAGGATTTCTAGCAAGAAATACATTCTATACGTTGTCCATCTTATCCACTTTTCAAATCTAGTAACGTTCACTAAGAACCCGATCTGTACTAGGTACTAAAATAGGTACTTTTTGTTTATATTCCCCGCTAAAAAATGAGGAGGTGGGTTGTCATCTCCCAGTTCTCTCAGTGAGAAAAATTAAGTGAAGAAAAGACGGATGGCTTACCTAGGCCAGAAAGACAGCCTTTTATGTAAGGAATGCCTTCCTAAAGACCTTGCAAAGTCTGACTGACATTTACGTATTTTAACATTATCCCCATGACAGAAGATACCGGGTATCTGTGGTCACCAGCTAACGTGGAAATATTTTAATAAAATAACCACAGCTTCCAATTCAGTAGACCCTAACAACTTTGAAAGTATGCAGTTCTTGATCAATTTTGGGGAAACTGCATTATGTCAAGTTATTTGCCTTACAAAAGACAATACTTTATAATCAATACTTACTTTAAAATTGCATAGAATAGGACCACACTGTATCACTTGACTGAGCCTGGTACCCAGATCCTCGCCCTAATCTCCTAAAGCCAAATTTGAAATTCTTCCCACTATATGTTTCAACGACCCAAGTTTACAACAGAACTGAGAAGCATCCCATGTAAATTCGCACACAGTCACAGTTAACAAGATGGAACAGCTGGGGTGGGTAGTATTCAAGTGTAAAATCAACAGAGTAAGCAATAAAGTCTAAAAGAAAGTCACCAGGCATTCGGATTTTCAGTAGTATTTCTTTTTTTTCTCTCTCTTCTGCTCCATGCAGGTGAAAAACAGGAGAACTCTGAAGTGGTGGACATTCATGAAAAGACTAGTTTCTTTTTAACAAGCTTGACACAGTGGTGCTGGAAGGCGGTGAGGAGAATTACCAGCTCTGTAAGAGGTAAGATTAGCCACCTTGGGTTCTCTGACAAGGGACTACCTGAAATCTAGCTACCTCTCTCCACGATCCACACATCTCTGCTCCACCCACTGAGCAGTCAAGGCCTTGTCCAAGCCGCCAACTCTCCACTGACAACACATTGCTGAGTCTACAGAAGGCCACAAAGAGGATGAAGCATGATGGAGAGAAAGGACAAGACACACGGCTTCTGGTCATGATCACATGGCTTCACTACCTCCCTAGTAGCTCTGGTATCTCTGACTTCCAGGCCGCAGCCCTACTTACCCTGATCTTTGAACCAGCCTGATGTCTCAAGGCTAATGAGGCTTTCTAGACTAAACCATTATAACCTCCAGGACTCAGGAGCTGGCCATCCATCCCTACAGCTATCTGGGTTTCCTGAGTTTCTAACTACATTCATCCATCATTCAAACAGTGGGTTCCTATCAGGTGAACATTCTGTGCTCTTTCCAGTTCCTACCTTCGGGGAGCTCACCATCTTTCAGTGGCAGAGGAAGTGGTTGTAGTGGGGTGGGGGCGGGGGGCACGGACATAGACACTCACAGTACAGTGTGATCAATGCTACAGTAGGAGAAAGATGAAGTATGAGCTGCTCTGGGGACTTACAGGAGATGACACCAAGCCAGTTCTTGGAAGAAGGATCACTGACGTGGCCTAAAGGATGAAGACGCATCAACTGGAGAAAACAGAGTGATGAGGAGACCGAATGATGTAGCGGGGCGAACACGTGTAAGGGAGTACAGCACGTTTAAGGGCCTCAGAGTGGGGGACTCTGTTTGGGCGTAGAGTCAAAGGGGGGCATGGTGACCACCAAGGCAGGCGAGGCACAGGCAGAAGTGAGACCCCATGAACACTGACAGCGTGAAGACCTCTGAGTCTCCCAGAGTTTGGTCTTCATTCTGTCGGCAACGGCAAGCCACTGCACATGGTAAGTGAGGCATATTTAGATTTGCCCTAGCAGACGACCACCTTGGGCTCAAGCAGCAAAAGGATGAAAGGGTAAAGAGGTGACATCAAAGAAGAAAGGACAGTTAGAAAAGCAGAGCATCCCAAGCAAGTGACTGTCACTTGAATTACAGAGGTGGTAGGGAGTAGAGGGAAAAACTAATTGGTTGAAAAAATATGAAAGAGGTGGAAACAATAGGCTTGGAGATTAGCAGGATGTGGTTTAAAAGAAAAGAAAAATAAAAGGCTAGATGGTGATGCCAAAGCCAAATCTCTAGCTGGGAAAATGGGATGAATGTTAGCTGCTCCCTGAAATGGACACAGGAGGAGAAAGTGCGCAGGGAGTGCTGGGTGTGAGGAGCCCATGAGGCCTCCAAGCAGGCAATGAGAAGTAGACAAGCTGAATCTTACAGGCAGATCAAGGCTAGGAATACACACTCATATTTGGGAATGAACATGAGGGTAATTAAAACCACAAGTGGGATAACACCATCTAGACTGTGCAGAGAGGGAAGAGAAAATCTGGGCGCAAACCCTGAGGAATGCCAATATTTATGGGCTGATGATATATTTTTAAATTAAATATCAAACTGCAAAATAATGTATATATAGTAAGATCCCAGGGGGACAGATGGAGGGGCAGATCAACTGTGTGCGTGTCTCTTATTACCATGTACTTTTTAAAATGTGGAACATGTTAATCTGTAAATTACTCAATTGCTTGAATTGTTTAATGAGTATGTGTTGCTTTTATAATGTAAAATAAGAATATTTAATTTAAAAAATGTAAGAGACAGGTGGAAAGGAGATTACTCTAGTCCAACACAGAGAAATGGGAAGAAAATATACAGAAGAAAATGCAGAAAATGTTGTCATGGTAGCTTCAAGAAGGAAGATCATGGCTTGACTCTACTTGTTTCAGATGTCAATGGAATACTAAAGAATTGTAACTCCACAAGGAAAATCAAGGGAGAGCAATTAAACAAACATTTTATATTAATACTCAACAATATGACTGCTATCTTAAGATGTTATAAATAATGTTCTTTAAAATAAGTGCCACTGTTCCCTACAATCTATTTATGTTCCATTTTAATAAAGACGTGCAATTTTTTAAAGCAAGGAATCAAAATCACAGCTAAATGAGACAATGAGGCAGTGAGTCAGCACCTATAAATATGGCAACACACGCTTAAGCCTGCCCACTAGAACTTGGTCCTTCCCACAGTGCAGAGGGGGAAAGGAAGGCAGAATGACCCCTTCTTCAAGTCTGCCCTCCGCCTTTTTAGCCACATGGCCTCCCAAGCCAACTACAAAATCTAGGCAGTTATTTTAACTTAAGAGATTATTATAATTTTAAGAATATAAAATACTGATTTCTGTGACTTGAGGTTGCCCAGGCTAGGCTTAAACTCATGGGCTCAAGCAACAATCCTCCTGCCTCAGCCTCCTCAGTATCAGGGACTGACATCAGGTGAATACTACCACACCAGGCATTAATTTCTTCTATGATTTTAACGTAAATAAAGTATATATGTATATTTTGAAACATCTCCCCGAGTTGATGTTTAAATTCCCTTAAGTACCTTTTACTTAAAATAGAGCAAATATCTCCCCAGGAAAAACCACCTTCTATTCCATTTTTGGCTGAGAAGGCAGACAGCCTGTTGATATGTAATCTCTACTATGCTATTTTCTGAAATTATTAAAGCATGACTGTTATTCTTTGTTTTTAAATCTCCCTCAATGTTTCATTTCACAAGGTCCCTTGCTCATTTTATTTATTTTAGCAAGAATCAAATTATTCTTCTAATCCCAAAGCAGTCATGAGAAATATCCAAAATTACCATCCAAAAATTATCCCAGCTACCATAGCTCTTCCACGAATGTCGAGCACAGGAGTATTAGAGAATCAAATTCAGAAAAAGCACTACACTCAGGGAGCTGGGAGGTAAAAGGGGGCTTCCAATTCTAGTTATTAATAAACTTGTTTTTTGTTTTTTTAGTGGCTACTTATTGTAATATTTATAGAATACTTCCAACAGGGCCAGGGATAGTTACAGCTGTGGCATTCCAGTAGCAAACAAACAGATCACTCCAGAAGCAACAATAACAGCAATCAAAACCAGGAAAAATCCTAGGCTTTTGCCAAGTCAGTACAGCTTTGTCCTGATGTCTTACCTGCTATGATGGATGACCGAATCAATAAGCCTCAGAGCACCTGGACATGTCAAATATCTTTTGCAGAGTTCCTTATGTACCCTGAGTTGCTTTCAATTCCCTCAGTCCACACCCTGTGTCCTCTCAACACAGACCCCATGGGTCCTGCATGGTCCCTCTCAAATCCTATCTCCCTTGGGGACCGGAGGCCACATCAGCAGTCCTGTCTGGATGCTTCTCTCCTTCCCGAAGGTGTTTACTCCCGCGCAGGCTTCCTGTGCAGTATGTGGCAAGATCTGTGTACTTGGTGTCTGTCCCCCAAGTTGAAATGTAAGCCCTGCAAGGAGGACGTTTTTCATGCATTTCTTTTACTCTCTCAAAGTGCTTCAGCACCTTAGAAAATATTTGTTCACTCGGAGAGTCGAATAGGTCTGGCACAAAGGAATAAGCATTTATGCATTTGGGAAACATACCCCCCAAACACACACACTTTCACAACATAAAAACTCCAAAAATTTGGACTAATTTAAAGTAAATGCCAGTTGAATTATTCCTGGAATATATATACACATTTTTTTTAACTGAAATGCCAGGTTTTCATTGCTCTCACGCTTATTTCTGCAACTAGAATGAAGCTAAGAAAGTTTGGCCTAAGGAAGGGCCTTGAACAGCTGCCAAACGCTAACAGCAGCTTGGCCCTACACTGTGTGCAAACTTTTCAAATTTCTTTCCCATCCATTAGCATGGCTTATCAAATATGTCTCTTAAATAAGGGCATCTAAGTACTTGGACAGTATTTTAAGCGCTTCGTCCATTTACATTATTATCATGCCTACCAATTCTTCATAGAGGGTGGCAATGTAAAATTCAATCCAGACTTGTCACGAAAATTCTGAACAAATTTCAATCTGACAGTTTTAGGTTTTCCTGTACCAGCACTGAACTCCCTCCAAATGCTGAGCAAAACATGGCCTCAAACAAGGGGTGTCTCACAGCTTTCAACACTGGACTCTCATCATTAGCCCGTGTCAACAAGGGACATCTCTGCCCTCCAGTCCATTGAACCAGTCACTAAGGATTTTAAGGCAAATCTAACTGTTGTCACAAAATGTGGAACAGTTGACAAAGAAGAGGCAAGCCATTCCAGTGTTCCCTTTTAAAGACATCGTGAAGCTTCAGATCGGGCCTATCTCTACCACACATGGTTCCAGTTTTTTGTTTGTTTTTTTTTCCTTTGGAGGGATGCAGGAGAAGAGAGGAAAAGGAAGGTGGAAAATGATAGTATCTCAGAAACCAAAATGCCCACGTAGATTTCAATTTCACAGAAACTTATTTAAGAAACATTTGATAAGAGGGATGAAAATAAACTAAGGTAGAAGTGGAAGATGACGTACTATATTATTTCAAACTAAAAATAAATTAACAACAATAAGAAAGTAAATCCTGACAAGACAATTATTCTAAGATAACTAAAGAGAGTAGTCGTTTTGAAAACAGTGATCTCTCATGACTGCCTAACATTCCCTTGCATTTTAACAGTAATTCCAAGTCTTTATCATCAGGTCAACAATACTCTCAGTAATACCCACGCTGCTAGATCTAGGGAGCAGGGTTTCACAAATGTCCAAAATATTAACAGCCTGCTAAAAGGTCTCCACCTACAATGTTGGCATAAAGCTCAGCTAAACCTCCAGAGACCAACTTTCATCTTATCAAAGCTGCACAAACAGCCTCTATATCCAATTTCCCAATTAATAGTCATTAGGACCTTTTATCTCTAAGTCTTTTACCAGACTCTCTCACCACAAGTGGAATATATTGCCCCAAAGATGGTCCACTTTAGAAAGATGCTTCCTCCCACACAATAAGATCAGATGATACATTTGGACTGAATTGAACATTCAAAGTAAAGATAACTCATGGAAAATTTTTATGTGGACCTGGGAAAACCCTAAGATGGACCTTTTAGCCTCAAATATTAATTGTTGGACCACCTTCTCTGGGGAATTTTTTAATTTGAAAACCTATCTGGAATGAAGAAAAAGCCTAATAGCTAGAACATCTGAACTCAAAGCATTTAGAGTTCCATCAACAGATACCCAGGGTCTCTAACCGAAAGGTCACACCCTCCTGTTTCTAACTAATACTCATATAGCTTTAAGATACAGGAAATCCAAAGGAGACAGGATTCCACCCAGTGAATGATGTTGGAATAACTAAAGAAAACCCATAAGAAGAAATTCTGAAATCCAGTCACCTCTCTTTTCTAAAGCAAAGTGTCTATCAGCTCTCCACGGCCTGCATGGTATCTCTTCACTGGGGGTTAAGTCCCAGGGGACAGGAATGGCGGACACTAAGGGCTGTGCCATGGGGTGCAAGCTCACAGGATATACAATGGAATGGAAGCTCCATGAGGGCCATGCTCTCTTTGGACTTATTCTCCATAATATCACACAGAGGTGTGCAACAGATATTCCTGGAATGCATTATTAATATGGCATAGTGTCCTGGAACATCAAATTTAAGTAAACATTCAGAGAGAAAAACACCTTTTTCCCTTAAAACAGACAGGTTTATAAAATGTACCACGCTTAAGACTTTTTAAGATGATGTGCATGTTCCAATCCTGATTGATTCCAAACATAGAAAAAAGCTCGAAATAATTTAAGCAGAGAATGAATTCACTGAAAAGCTTACAGAATAAACCCAAAAGGCCAGGAAACCAGACACGGGAACACTACGCCAGGAGCACACCAAAACTGTGCTCAGAGCCGACGTAATATGGACACTCCTGCCGCCCTGAACAGTCTGCATCTCTGATGACACTGACCCTACACTATTGTGTGACTTTATTTTTTAAGAAAAAAGTAAATGATGCAGCTTCTCAGACTCTACCACAACACTGATTATAAGAAGCATCCTGACTTTAGTGATATTAAAGTGCTGGAAATATGTGAATCTTAGGACATATAAAAAGGGGTCAATTCTGCAGTATGCACTTGACAATGGGCCCAGCACCATAACCACCACTCACACAACCAAGCTCACCAGTTTGTTGCAGTCCCCCCAGAGGTGACTTCTTGGGGCTACAGGCTCTCAAGCCAAGTTAGGGTGGGCACTTCTGCCTGGCAGCACCTCCGTGGGCACCCATGTCCTAACTGAAAGAGAAGTAAATACTGGTGTGTTCAGCTTTTATAGTGGAAAAAAAAATCTGCTTTTTTCTCTCCTGTGGGAAATTCTCCAAGTGCAAGAATAGAGTTCACATGCTTGGCAGCCAAAAACAGAAGGACAAGTATCCCCCATAGGGAGATTTCAAAGAAACTCCCTCTTATGGTAAAACTTCAGTCGCCTCTGCTATTGGAACTTAGAAACAAATAAATGTTTGAGAAGTACCAGAACAAGAAAATTCCTCAGCATGGAATCCAAGGCCCTTACCGTCCAGCCCCTGCAAACGCCCTGTGCAGCCTCCATCCCCCCACCCTATCCCCATGTTACGCTCTGGGATGACAAGTCAGGAGGCAGCTCTTGAACTGCACTATCACTCAGATCTTCTCTCATCGTGTGATTGTTTCCTGGCTTGGGAAATCTTCCTTCTGCCATTTTCCCTACTTAGATTAACTCCCATTACACAACTTGGACCAAAAAACACCTCTTGCGTGAACTTTTCCACATAGCCCCCGTTTTCTGATCTTTTCAGTGCACATCTAATAACATATATACCATTAAAGGAAGAGGTCTCCACCGGGTAGCTAAACAAAATAGAATTCATTGCTTGCTTGCTAAAGCAAAGGAAGTTATACTTGAAGAGGTCTCCCTGGGCAAGGCAAAGATAGCTCTTTTATAGGAGGGAGACCCTTAGAATTCAGAGACTGGCAGACTCCCAGAAGCCGGAATATTTAGGCATTAGTTGACCTTTAGCTGTAAAGGCAAAGCTGAGTGAGAAAGTCGCTGGCCAGCTGACTTGCAGAAGCATGTGCACTGAAGTTAAGCCATCGTCGATCGTCCGGCTTTACAACTGCCTGGTTGGCAGAGGCACTCACTGGCTAGCCTAGGGAAGCAGGAACGATTGCTGGAGCAGGTCATTACTGATTAATCTAAATAGGTACAGAACAGGTTCTGATGTTACTGATCACCACTGGCATGGAACGATTGGAATTCTCCTAAGGGGAAAGGACCTTTTCATTTTCATTCTCACTATTGTGACAGTATGTTAGGAAATCATAACGATACTAACTAATAGCTAACATTGAAACATTTACTGAGCCTTGCTGTGTACCAAGTAGTTTACTAAGTACTTTACAAGGATTATTTCATTTAGTTTTTCAAACAACCATTTAGGTGAGTACTGTTATGTCTCATTTTCCACACGGTTAACAGCAAGTGCCTCCCTGAGACGAATGTGCAAACCAAAGACAACAGAGGCTGTGCTCTTACAAGCACAGGATAAGGACTCCACTGGCCGTTCCTACTGCTATCTCCCCGGCAATAGATAATACACCTGCCCCAAGCACAAGCACCAGATCTCATCTCTCTTTGCTTCTAAACTATAGCAGTTCCCAGCTTCTCACACAGAGGCGCCCTCAAATGTCTGTTGCTCCAGGAATAAAGACAGGTGGTCTAGAATCTTTCTCTTACTTCCAACTCTGGTGTAAGAGTCAATCAACTCTTCATTTTGCCATCTAACCATGCCAAAGTTGAGAACAAAACCAACCAATTAATTGAAACTTAATTCTTCCACAGTTGTCAGGGCCAGAATTCCAAAATCAGGGTGTCAACAGGGCCATGCTCTCTCCAAAGGCAATAGGGGAAAACCCTTCCTTGCCTTTTCCAGTTCCAGGTGGTCCTGGCATTCCTTGGCTTGTGGCAACATCACTCCAACCTCCGCCTCTATCTTCACATGTTCTTATTCCCAGCACATCTCACTATGTCTGCTCCTCTTCTGATAAGGAAACTAGGCATTGGCTTTAGAGCTCACACTAAATATCCAGGATGATGTCATCTGAATTCTTACATTAATTATGCCTGCAAAGAGCCTATTTCCCAATAAGGTCATATTCTGAGGTTCCAAGTGGACATGAATCTTGCACAGAAACTATTCAACTTGTATACCCTCTGTTTCTAGGAGGGTCAATGGAGGCCACCCTAGGCATACTCCATTCAGTCTTACTGATGAAGCACCATGTTATTGAACTTGATCTGGCCAATCAAGCAGAATTGCAAAATTCCTAATAGTCTTACCTAGTAGAAGATTATTAGTGAAACTGGCAGTTTGAGAAGGGAGAGAACAAGGCTGGCCAGTGTGCGTAGGGAAAGCCATCTTCAAAATCCAGCGCAGGTCCCGATAGAACTAAAGCTCAAAGAAGTGAACAATCCAAATCACACACGTCGAAATAAGGAGACAGAGGATTATTTATGTGTGTGTTCAAGACATGTTCTTAAGTCTCATTTGCAATGGAAAAACCTCCTTCTTAAGAATACAACATTAAGAGGCTCAGAGACAAATCACCTTTAGCAATTAGCTTACAAGTAAATGAGAAGAAACCCAAATAAACTAACTTCAAAAGCACCTGAGTCAACAGCACAATGTCTTCGAACAGCTCAGCCACCAAACACTGTAATAAATTCCAGGTGTGGCATTTCTGAAACTTGGGCCAGATAATGAAAATTCCAATGGAAAGAAAATAAAATAATGCTCAAGAATTATTATAGGATGGGCAGGGCACAGTGGCTCACACCTGTAATCCTGGAAGGCCGAGGTGCATGGATTCTTTGAACTTAGGAGTTCGAGACCAGCCTGAGCACAGCGAGACCCTCTCTCTACTAAAAATAAAAAATAAAAAATAAAATGAAGCAAGATGATTGCTTGAGCCCAAGACCTCAAGGTTGCTATGAGCTAGGATGCCATGGCACTCTACCCAGGGTGACAGAGTGAGACTCTGTCTCAAAAAGAAAAAAAAAAAAAAGAATTGTTGTAGGTACTGTATTTTCTGATAAAAATAAAATTCTTTTGAAAAATAGTCTGCAAAGACTTTCATTATTTCCGCAATTAGAATTTTATCTCCACTGCTGCCCCCTCATGTCGATGCCTCCCTAAACCCACTCAATCTCTGCACAGATGTGGTCGCCTCTTGATGGACTGTCTGCCTGGGGCCCTTATTTGCCACCAGACCCTGGAGACAGCAAGGCTGCACTGGCTAGAGCAGAGCACACGGATTCCTATCTGGCACCTGCCCTGGGGATGCCACTAACATCTAGAGTGACCCTTGCTCCTTCACACTCTTCATCTCATCAAGAACCAATTGGTGAGTCCCCATCCTGTTTCTCAGCATGAGGTGAGAATAGAATAAAGATTTAATAGGGGGTTGTCTCTTTTTTTTTTAATCCCTCTTCTCTATTTCCATCTTGATCCTTCATATTAGGTAGAAAAGGTCACAGCTATCAAAGTCTTTAATAGGTAACCAGTGAAAATATAAACAAAATTATAAGAGAAAAAAAGTTGGCTTAACTCAATAGCATTTGTCTGTTTTCTATTTAGAGTTAATTCAGGCTTTTGCTCATTCCTCTTGTCTTTCAGAGAGCGCACTATCTGGGTATTCAGAGGACCAGGCTCTCCGTGTTTCTAAGCACACGTCAGTTTCAATACAGCTGAGAAGACGTCACAGGGAGAGGGAAGCTGACAGAGGGAAGGGCATGGTGCCTCCTATGGATCCAGGAGCACAACATTCAATGATTTGTTTTCCTGGTGATTTTTAAATCTGGTAGGTCATCCATGAGAATAGCTTGTGTTTTCTGGATTCAAACACACTAAAAGCCAGCCACTACCCCGACGGTGCTGGCAAACTGACTTCGCTTTAGACCTGGAAAGTCTCCCTTTGGTTATTTAATCTTGGTTTCAGCTAAAAAGCCTAAAAATGCAACATTGGAATGACCTTTCCTATTGGAAATTTTCCTGGCATGCATCAACATTACCAAGCCAGGCAATCATAATACGGTAGCTCAGCATATTAAAGAATAAAAGAGCCAGTGCCAAACATCTTCGTTCTTGTAAGAAATTCTTTAATTGTTGCTATAAACTATTAAGCGGTGTAGGCAAAGAGGGTTCAGCTAAAGAAAAAGAAAAGAAAAAAAAAGATTCATAACAAAACCAAGATGGGCTTTGTTGGGTGGGAAGGAAAAGTTCTGTCATGATTTAAAGCCCTTCAGTTACCTGTGCCTACAGGTATCTACGTAGTAAAATAGAGCTTAAAATAGTTAAGTCATCCTCACCTGCCACACTAGTCTCAGTCTAAGGCAGCAGTTTACAAAGCTGCAAAGTTCTGGCTAGCTGCTTATCTGCAACAGGATTAATGCTCAAAATATGACACTATTGTTCTGTCTGTGCCAAAAGCTATGTCACTTCTAATCATTTTAACACTGGCTCAGAAAAGTCAACCTTCCTATTGATTCAATGGCTGCCACTGCTCTCAGCCTTCAGGGTCCTATGGGATAGGTGGTCTATGGACTTTAAGCGCAGGTTTTCAAAATGTTTAAGCACTTCTGTCCAATTTTCATGGTTTTATGATCTGAAGAGAGTGGGCACCTTTTTCTAGAATATTTCAGGCTGTTTAAACACTAAACGTAAAATAAATACTGCAAGAAGCTTCCTAGTATTAGACAGCAGACTTCCTTTCCTGAGCTATCTTTACCCTTGATGGTTCAAACTAAAAAAAAAAAAAAAAAAAGAAAAGAAATGAAAGGAAATCCCAGCAGCTCTCAGGCTACATGGTTGCTTTTGCTTTGAGAGGAGAAGATGCATTTGGTTAAATTTTCATACCTTTTCATTCATGGTAGCATCACCGAAGTTAACATAAAAATACAGGACACCCAGTTAAATTTAAATCTCAGATAAGTAAGGAATTTATGCTTAGTAAGTAATTTATGTAAGCATCCCGCATGCAATATTTGAGACATACCTAATCTAAAAATATTCTTTGTTGTTTTTCTGAAATTCAAATTTAACCAGGCATCCCATATTTTATCTGGCAACTACTTGTCTTGCAAAATAAGGGGACCCAAATTGCAGCCTTGAGGTTAATATGTTATGTCTTCGTCCCACAGTGATATTTAACTATGTTTGATAAAGTTCAGACTGGCAATTCTTACTTACCTGAAATGTCAGTTCATTACGCTTCTGTCATCTAGACTTTCCAAATAGCTTTACTTCCAAGCTCCAAAACAGACTTAAGTCCTTGCTAACTGTTTTCTCTGCCTAAAGAACACACTGCTCTTGAATAAATATCGCCAACTACAGTAGAATGTGAGTTTGTATATGTACGTGTATCCAGAAACTAGCTCCCACATCTGACAATATCCGTCCACTTTCTATAAGAAAGATTTTTACATCAAATTTAAAAATGCCTCCAAACACCACAGAGTTAGTTGGCATAACCCAAAGGCACTACAATCTTCTGGCAAGAGTAACAGCACAATTATTCCTAAATAAAATAGCCAAATGAACGAGCTCTGAGGTTTCCTCTGGCAATAGGAGACAAATCAACACCAGATCCACTTTTCAGTTACCCATAATAAAGAAGCAGGATTTTAAATGAAGAGATGCTTGTATAAAACTCTAGTTCTTATTCAAAACAATATAATGGCATGTATATATCCTTTGGCGATACTTAATTCATATTAATATTCTTTCTTTTCTTCTAGTCTTTCACATTAATAACATTAATACTTCAGTAGTGTGAAGGACTAGAAAAGTAAAAGTTAGGGCGGCACCTGAGGCTCAAAGGAGTAGGGTACCTGCCCCATATGCTGAAGGTGGTGGGTTCAAACCCAGCCCCGGCCAAAAACTGCAAAAAAAAAAAAAAAAAGTAAAATTTAATTTCATGTTAGTTAGATAATTTGGCTTAAAAGTGTTTATGGGGTTTTGTATGTGAGGAAAGATAAAAAGGAAAATTTCACAATGACACCTCGATCTCATGCCAGGCTTAGTACATCTCCTGGAACCATGGAAGAAACCGATGCTGACGTACACCAGACAAGCAGCTTGTCTCCCGAGGAAGCGAATTAGCAGTACGCAGCTCACTGCAGAAAAGCTCTCTACACAGCCCCTACCTTTTGTCTTCTGCTAGACTAGCCACCAGAGGGGAGGACAGAAGGACGGTGTGCGCAGCACGATGCCAGAAGGCAGGGAGGCGGAATGACAGACTCCATCTACCAAAGCCCGTGAATGCTCTCTGGACGTTCATTACAAAGTCCACAACAGGAAGTTGGTTCCATTAGTCAGGTATTATCTTTCCCAAATCGGATTTTCAGGAATTAATATTATGACTTGCATGGTAATCAAGACAAGATCATTTTTAATGTTTCACAAACTATTACAACGTATAATCCATGCATCGAATCAGATTCCCCTAGAAAACTGATAGTTTACTATCTAATAAGACATTCCACATAAGAGCAAAATGTTATTAGTGTCAACTTTGATCAGGAGTATATAGTTACCTCCACTCACACATCCCGTTTAACTTCAAGTTCATCATATTGATGAACTCTAAAAATAGCGTCCCTAAAACCTGGCCTTTCAGAAGATGGGTCATTATGATCCTTATCCAGATCCATTCTTGTGTATAAGACTATTGTCTAAGGAAGAAAGGCATAAACAAGCAGAAAGGAAAACTAACTCTGGTTCAAAGAAGCTGTCTCTTTATTTTAAATATCTTAACTACTTGCATTGCCTTCCAGGTTGGTTCCTGGTTCTGTTGAATAAGTGAATATACCTCAATCTCTCCCCTTTAAAATAATTCAGAGTGGGTACAAATGAGTGGAACCAGTTGTCTATGTGTGCACACAAAATCCCAGTCTGCCACTCTCCCCATACATAGTTCATTCTCATAGATGTGGTCAAGATTTTTAAAAGTTGTTCAAACATTCTCGTAGATGTGGTCAAGATTTTAAAAAGTTGCTCCAAGTAAGATTTGAATCTGACTTTCCAGAAGTGAAAATTCTGATTCTAACTTTGGGGTTGATCATTAAGAAAAGTAAGAAACAGGGGGTATTAGGCCACATTTTCAACAGTCACCATCGGGCTCCTTGTCCCACTCCATTCCCCCATCCCTAACCTGGTGTGAATCAGACTAAAGAGCTACTCCGAGGTCCTTCATATAAACTTTGTGAAAAGACAGGCCTGAAATGGCAATAACTCAACACCGACAATGGTACGCTTCAGTTTCAAAGAGGGCTATTTTTAATTTTATAAAGGTCGTGGCCACAGATTTTCACAGGTGCTTTTGGGAAATGATAATCTCATAACAAACCAGTTAGAACTCAGTGTATTTTTGACAGCAATGAGCATCAGGTAGAATTTTAGCTACAACATAAACTCAAGTTCCCCAAACGAGTCCAGCTTTACTAAGAGAGCCAGTCTCACCACCACATTGCATGGTAAAACTAATTTATCCAACATTTACCTTGTGATCAAAATTCTTATGGTATAGTTGCATCAAATTCTGCTCTATTTGTCCAAGTCCTGATGGAGCTTTGCCTGATGATACTAGATAATAACACTATAGTATTAGCGGTGGTAAATGAAATTGTTATTTAAAATGTTGACTGTTCACGGTGTTACTTCTTTCACTAGAATCTAGCATCCCCTACATTTCTGATTTCAATTAGAAACACACATTAGACTTGCCTGTGGAGTTTAATAAAAATACAATGTCTAGGACTAACTCTAGACTTAAAGAATCTTTTAGGATTACTATGTTATATCTGGAGGGTTTATTTTTCCTCTGTAAAAACTTTATTCATTCATGTTTGTATAATCAGAAGTGACATTCCCTGACTTCTTTGAAATAGGCCTGCTCATTATCCTTCAAGACGGTCTATTTAATTTGGGGGAAATGATTTTATGGTCTTTGTTGGCATGTCACATGATGCACTATTGTTATTATGAACTCTCATTAGACCTTTTGCACTTTAAAATTGTTGATAGCAAACCAACCATAGCCACTTCAGTTTCTGTCATCTCTAGATTGTTTAGTTTTCCTCCCATTTTACTCAGATCAAAGGAGTAGGGTGCCTGCCCCATACACTGGAGGTGGTGGGTTCAAACCCAACCCCGGCCAGAGTTTGTGTTTGCAGCAGAGAATACTCTTGGAAGCCCCTTGGTAAAGATACTTTAACAATACTTTAAACAAATGACACTTCAAAAGACAGGCACTTGCTATCAATTAAAATTAATAAAAAAGAAAGGACAGACACTTGGACACAGGCATCTGGTGACCAGAGTGGGCTGAGGCAGGTTGGGCAGAACTTTGGGGAAAGCAGACAGTTTCCCGATACTGCAGTGACTCAAGATTGAGAGAAACAAGAATTAATGACATAACCCTGAGCAGACTGATAAGGGACATTTTTGTCATAGTTTTTTGTTTAGTGTATTGTTTTTTTGTTCTATGTTCTGCATATTTAAGAAGTCTTTTTCTTTCTACTTCAACTATCTGTAACCCATAACATTATAGTAGACTCTGCTTCTGTGAACTGAAATGAAACATTTTAAAATGATTATCTGAGGGGGCACCCAAAGCTCAGGGGTTAGGGCGCTGGGCACATGCTCCCGGGCTGGTGGGTTTGAACCCAGCCTGGGCCTGCTAAGCAGAACAAAACAAAACAAAAAATAGCCTGTAGTCCCAGCCACTCACTATGGAGGCTGAGGAAAGAGAATTGCTTGAACCCAAAAGTTTGAGGTTGCTATGAGCTCTGACGCCATGGCACTCTACCTAGGGTGACAAAGTGAGACTCTGTCTCAATAAAAAAACAAAAAATAAATAAAATGATATCTGACTCTCACTAATCACAGAGTTCAGAAACTTTATCAGGTGTCCTTACTTTTATGAGGCAACATGGTTATTTGTATGCATTCAATTATAATTTCTCTTCTTTTTAACCAGGATATAATTGGGAAAATTCATTCTGCAAACAAGGTCTTGCCTGAAATGCAAGGTATTTGAGAACGAAGCTCATTGAATCAGATAAAACAAGCCACTTAATTTTCACTGGGAACTTTCCCTGTAGCCCAAGATTCCAATGCTGTATTCTGAGCAGACTATACAAGCATATTTCTCTCCTAAAATCTCCCTGTGTATGAGCAACTGGTTGAGAATTACATGCCCCATTAGCACCTTATTACAAGTGATGACTGTGTAATTTCTGTGAGGCCAGACTACAGGATGACAAGAAATAGGGCACTCTGAGGAGAGATGGCTGGTCACCCTGAGGTGATCACAGGTGAGCTCTGGAAGTAGACTGAAGGTCAGATGCTGGGGCAGCCCTCTGGGAAGCTGTGCCCTCCAGCACCACTCCCCTAATTAGAAAGGTGCTGCAATATGTTCCAATATGTTCCCTAAGTCAGGGTCTTGAGCTTATCATAACTCAAATGACAGTCATTTTTATCTCTCTGCAGTGAAAGTGATCCTCAGTTTAAGATAATCACAACACAATTTCATGAATGCAGAGGGCATTTTCATCTCACTGCAAAAGTAACTTACGGACTAGGAGGTCACCATACCAAGGAAGAAGGGAGATAAAAATCATAAGACAAATAACAAAATCGAAATGTCAAACAATTTGCTCAGCCAAAGTTGTGCGAACAGGAAGATCTCCTGGTGCCCCTGTGCCAAATAGGAGTGAACTTAAAATTTATTACATAATTAAGCTATTATACTTAGAGCCTCCTACATCATTTTTAAGGTTAGCAGCACAATGTTAACACAGAAGCTAAGTTAATATTTATGAAATATCCACATTCCCCAAACTATGTTAGGTTCATTACAAGCATAATCTCAAGGTCAGGAATATTAACCTCCTAGTAAGATTAAAGTAGATTATATTCATTTAATCTCTTTTAAAAGCATCATAAATTATATGAGGGACTTTCAGGATTAAACATATCACATTCTTTGCTACAGTCCTATTATCACTAGAAAAAAACTGAAAAATTTATAAAATGTCAATTTATTACCAGAATTTATTGGAAAGACACTTCCTTCATTCATTTAAATAGTTACTGACTTAAGAAAACCAGATACTACACACACATACAAACACGTACACACATACTTTTGTGTTTACTCAAGGCTACTAACTTGCAGCTCAAAAAGAATGGCTCTGAGTGAAACTGGGCCTCTTGATTTTGCTGAGCAGAATCCCCAAGTCAGGGTCAAGAGCTATAAGAAATCATCCTGGATGAATGAAAACAGATCCTCCTCCGCCCTCCCTCCAAAAGAACCTACCTGCTCCTTTCAATCAAAACCTATTATTTGAGAGCATTAGTTTGAAAGGATGCAAAATAATTAGCCAGCTCAGAGCACCCAACTTTTTTTTTTTTTTTTTTGAGACAGAGTCTCAAGCTGTTGCCCCGGTAGAGTGCTGTGGTGTCAGAGCTCACAGCAGCCTCCAACTCTTGAGCTTAAGCGATTCTCTTGCTTCAAGCTCCCAAGTAGCTGGGACTACACAGGTGCCCTCCACAATGCCCCTCTATTTTTGTTGTTGCTACAGTTATCATTGTTGTTTTTTAGCTGGCCCGGGTCCGGTTCTAACTACCAGTCTTGGTGTATGTGGCCAGTGCCCTACCCACTGAACTACGGGCTCCATCCCAAAGCATCCAACTTTTAACCAACAAGAACATCCACATGCCTCAGACCAGCAGCACAGGCAATGAGAGTCAGGTTCATAGCCTCCTACAAAATCATGCACTCCTGGGAGAGTCTGCCAGACTGCGTGCCCGCCTGAGAAGCGGTGTCTGGGCAGAGACCCAAGGAGACAGAGCTGCTACCTGACTTTCTCCGTGGCTCCTCCCGCTCTCTGCTCTGAAGACGGATTTGGGCTTCCGAGACTTGAAGTTGCCCATGCTGGGTCTCAGCACTCCGTCCACCAGCACCGTCTGCTCTACATGCTGGGGGGCCTCGCGCAGGGGTGGCCGCTCCTCTACCAGAGCCCCGGCGTCCGGGTAATTCTCTTTATTGTTTTCATCTCTAAAACAGGAAAGACCCGATTTAGAAAGCACTTTTAAAAATATATGAATAAACTGCTGAGGGAAAAAGGCGATATGCATTGCTCTTATACTTGTAGGATAGCTACCAAAATGTTTAACTTGAACTTAGAGAATTTCATAGGAACAAGAATTTAAGAAATGTGAATTTCGCTCTTTTAATCATTCCACCTTCCCCTACTCTCTTGTTAATCAGTGAACACAGTTTTTGTGGTTGTAACTATGCACAAACCACCATTACTTGTTTTTAATTTTTCACTTTAAGACGTTAAGATTTACCTGTATCCCAGGATTCCAATGCTGTATTTTGAGCAAACACGATACAAGCATATTTTCTCTCCTAAATTTTCCTGTGTATGAGTTTTTTCTTGTATATATTTTCTCACATAATGAGATATAAACATTATGTTAATATCTTTTAACATTAACAGTAATGTGAGATACTGTCATCCCAAATTTATAGACCCTCAGACCCAGTAATTAAATAACACACCTCTTGGAAGGATTCAGGCAGACCCAAGGGGCTCAGGTAGTCATCCAAACTCATGCCTGCGTTCTTAGATCAAGGCATGATTCTTCCTCTTCCCTGGCAATATCAGTTTATAATCATCTCCCTACAACTTTCAGAGCTATTTAAACATCTAACAGGATCTCTTTTGACAGGTTACTTGTTATGTGGATATAATGTAAGGCAAGGGCCCTATTTGACCCAGGCAGGCCACGTGAACAGTGCCCTGAGGCAGAGTCCAACATCTCACTGTCTGGGCTCTATCAGCACTGAATCACTGCAGACCAGGTAGGTTGGTGTTTCCTCCACAGATTCTGTGCTAGGAGGGCACTTGAACTCTTCATTCAACAACCAAATTCTACACCCATCCCTCTCCAGTTTCAAATTCTGGAAAAATACTGATATAATAACACTCTTAGATGAAGCCATTTGTCTCACTTAAATCTAGACACATTTTAATTTTCATGTTGCTAAGCATCAAGCAAATGCCATAGACATAACCAAATGGGACCTTCTCTTTACATGATCAATAGCATCAACTTACCCCATTGGCAATCATTAGCACTCAGTTATGCAGTTCCTGTGGACTGGCTTCTTCCCCCAATGTTGTTTTTCCCTCAGGCTCTCTTACCACTCAACACCCTTAAAGGAGCTCTTGCAAGGTCAGCTGGGAAGCAATTCCTTGCTGCTCAAGGACATAAAAAGCCAAGAGGCAAGACCAGCCAAGGAGGATATTTCCCTTTTTACAATTAAAAAGGGGATTAAACTCACTAAGCTGATTTCAGGGGAAGATGAGCTCAAGTTAGTTTCTGGGAAAAGACGGAAGCAAACACCAGGCTAGATGGTCTGGAGCATAACCAGGTTATGGCAAGGTGTGAAAATTAAACTATATAAAACTGGAAAACAGTTAAAAATATGTCCAGGACAAACTTAGTAATGTCTGGTAAAGAAAACCCCAACAAATCAAATAATTCTTCAACTGAAGAAAACAAAAATAAAAATTAATGTCATTAACACTGGTTGATATTCTTCCCTTAAGGTCATTTACAATTTAAAGAAATGTTTTCTAAGTCACTGTTGGTTTCAGAGTTAATATCAAACCATAACTTGGAAACTACAATAATTCATTTCAAGTGCATTTCTTTTTACCTGTTAGAAACAAAAGAAAGAAGAGCTGCCTGTATGGTTACCTGAATGCTCATTGTAGTAGGATGCAGAACACTCAAGAATAAGGGGAGAAAAATCCCTTTTTCAAATCTAAAATGACTCTTTTGATGGACTCATTCCCCAAATAATACCTAACCTTTGTTTTTATATCTTATCTTCAAGTCACCTAAAATTTCTAAATGTGATCTTCTTGTTCACTTCCTTGACTTGAAAGGGAGGGAGGAAAAAGGGGAAGTAAAAGCACCTTTGTCTCATTACACAAATGTAAAACCTGATGGCAAAAGTCATCTTTATAAACACATTTTCTAACATATTACTGGTTCCCTAGGATCCTTAAAACCAAAAAGTACAGGTATGTAATTTATGCTACTACTTATTGGAATAAATCATAACTGAGACTGATCATAGTGCCCTGAAATCAGGCAGAGGCTGAAGATCCTCCCACACATTGGGTGTATAGCCTGGGCCCCCACTTTACCTCTGAGACCCTCATTCATGAAAAGATGTGGCCAAAACATACAGACTATTTGGTAAATTTTGTAAATAAAAATAGTTTTAGCTACAATTTCCCATTTTCCCTATGGATGGTGATTTTAGGGGTGACTTTTGGGAGGTGGTATAAATTCTTGCCTATCTCCTCTGGTGTGCTGCATTCCTAGGAGCAGGAATCAGTTTAACTTCACTACCCAAATTTTGGCTGGTTTCTGGCACACAAAATAGGCCTTTAACATATGTTGTTATCCAGTAGGTGGACTTTAGAGTCAGACAGACCTGGGTCCAAATTCTGCCTCATAGTGTTCACTCTGCTATGTTACCTCAGATGAGCTATAATCTTTCTGAGCCTCAGATTAAAGAATGCAATGTAGATGAAAGTGCTTGGAACAAAATAAATGTGGAAAAAAGTGGTTATCTGCAAAGGTCCTACCACTATACCATAAGCCCTTGATGGCCAAGACCACACTACACTCAATGCCATGTATGGTGAATAATGTAGAACCTCTTCCTTATGGTGCATGATGGAAACATTGAGATGGGCTAATCAGTGTTCAAATCAATAGGCATTTATCAAGCATTCCCCATATATAAGGCACTATGGGGGGAGCCAAGGGGGGTACCTAAAAGTGAACAACACCAAACTTTCTTCAAGAGCTAAAAACCAGCTGAGTGTGGTGGCTCACACCTGTAATCCTAGCACTCTGGAAGGCAGAGGCAGGAGTTTGAGACCAGCTTGAGCAAGAGCAAGACCTTGTCTCTACTAGAAACAGAACAACTAGCTGGGCATTGTGGTAGGCACCTATTGTCCCAGCTTCTTGAGAGGCTGAGGGAAGAGGATCTCTTGAGCCCAAGAGACTGAAGTTGCTCTGAGCTATGATGCCACAGCACTCTACCAGAGTGACAGAGTGAGACTTTGTCTCAAAAAAAAAGGAGCTGAAAACCTCATATAAGACATGAGGCAAGAGAACAAATAATTACAATTCAAAGAAGAGACTAGAAGTCAAAGGAGAGCCACCAGACTGAGAAGGCTTCTGTCTCTCACAAATATGAACCAAACAATGGTGGGTCGAACCTGAGACTGGAACAATCAATCTGGTCTTCATGTAGGGAGACTGCGTCTTCGTCACACCTAGGGAGAGGGAACAAAAATCGTATCATATCCACTAGAGCAGTAGCAACAATAACCTAGAATTGCCTCGAGATTAGCACGGTAAACTAAAAAGAGTAACAACCCTCACTACTCTTTCCCACACAAGCTCTGATTCCCAGCATGTCTTCCAAGTAATGAACCAATGTTGCTAACCGTGTGAGCCTGAAAGCTCAGAGCCTGGTGGGGCTCTCTGTCGTCTCCGCAGCTCTGCATCAGTCAGCTAACAAGGTCTTAGCAAGGACCTAAGTGCTCACAGGACTTGAGGGGACGCCATGCCCCAAGATCGGTGAATTGCTGGCAATTCCACTACAGGCCTCCTTGTATTTTCTCTATTCAGGCAGTCCCAAACCACAGCAGCTCCCATTTGCTTTCTACATTGGCCTTATATTTTCTTGGGGTACCTTTTCATAAAACTTCTAGATCAACCTTATGAAGCTTTTCTTTTTTGAAAAAAATCTGCAGGGCTCTACACTGCTTAGGAAGATGTAGGGTAGGACCGTTCTCTCACTCTAATGTAGGAGGGAGCCTTTGTTCCTGTTCTCAGCTATTCCCACCCTGCCCCACCCCAGCCAGGAATGCTCTTCCCCTCTTCAACTCCTACTCATCCTTCACTGCCCAAGTCAGGTCCCACCAGCTCCATGAGCCTTCCCAGCCAAGTTCACCCACGTGCCTTGTTCCCACTTTAATCTTAAAGCATAATATTTGCTCTTCATTCTTAGGTTGTGAATGCCAACTGCATCTCATCTCACACTGCTATGTATTCATTTTCACCTCTGAGACCTTTTGATTAGTGCCTAATTTCGTGAGTAGAAATAACTATAATTTCTTTTTCTAGATACGCTGCCATAGCACCAGAGTACCCCAACATAGAGACTAACGAAACATTCAAATTGAAACATTCACTCCATTCCCTCAGCAGGTCTAACTCCTGAAATAATTTGACAAGCATTTATTGAGTGCTTACGGCATACTGCCTTAGGTGTTGAAGCTGTGATTCTCAAACTCTCTGGGGTTCCTGGACCAACTCAGTTTATTTTTCATTTCCAATAAAACATGGACAAATGTGTGGTAAAAATATCACAGCATTGTCCAATTCCTAGTCAAGTTGTTAAATGCTAACTATTTGTTTTTTTCTTGTCTCAGACAAGTTACATTTTAGAGACATACTTTGAGTAGCACTGCTTCTTATGGACAAAAAATTTGAAAAAGCTCTGGATCCTGCTCTGAGAAGTTCAAAATGTAATGAGTAGACAAAAATGAAAAAAGCAATAAATACCTGCATGCCTAACTATAAACATAATACAGCGTTCATACTATACTGAATAATTTTAAAGTTTTGAATATTCTTTGCTGGCAATGGTATATAATTAACCTATGGAACAAACTGATGGAAGCTCCAGCCCTCTTTCCTTACAATCTCTTTTTAAACTTTGGTTTTATAGTGAATTAAACAAAAGACAGACTCTAACCCTCTCTATCCGCTGAAATACATTGTTCCCTTTGGCAATTAAAAAAAGCATTGGTTGACTTAACAAAATGTTTCTTTAAACAGTGAAAAAAATTTCCTTGCTTTCTTGCCAATAACCTACTCTGTCCATCTCATAAAAAAACAACAATTAAATTCACAAGTATTGCCTTCTCCTCCATTAGCTGCATTCACCTAATAGATCATCTGGGCTTTGTAATGTAAATAGAAATGTTTTCCAATAACAAAGTAGAAAAATCAATGAACAACAGAAATCTAGAATTGTTGCTTCCAAAGAGCCAGAGCTCGACAATACCTATTGTTTGGGGATTTGGCAAGAACTTAACTTTTCCCCCTCATTTGATTTACTAATCTTTCTCCTCAAAGGATAGTCAGTTAAAAATGGAAAGTTGGCACCAGAACATACAAAGTCGCAGATGCTTTCTGAACTATGAGGCTGGACCTAATTGGTTGATCCAATTGTAATGCCTTCTGATAACTCCGGTTGCCACTCAAGAAAACACAATTCCAAGCTCACAGGTACAGCAATTAAAATAGATCTACCTACCAGCTTATGTGGCTTATGTAAACAAGGTCTTAAAGTTCAGTTGAGTTTTTACTACTTTGATAAAGACCCATCAACTTCTGCTCAACTAGCTGCTCCTCTCTGTCCTTGCCCACAAGCACCCTGCAAATGTACAATCCTGGCCCAAACATAAAACTGGATTCCACAGTGGGAATCCATATCCAGAAATTAGTACTCCTGGAAGAAAATCAGCTCAGACCAAGTGGCCAATTGATCTGAGGCATAGCATTCTCTTTCTGCATGATAGCCTTATATAGGAATTTAAAGACTGATCTCTTTAATGTAAGAGAATTTTTACATATTCCTTTTAGATATCCATATCCGTGTATCTTCTAGTGCAATCATTTTCATGGGTATATGTGACCTATTAGTGGGTCTTAGAATTAGACAGAGGCTACTAGCAATTTTTCTTTTATTAGCATTATTAGAAACAGAGCAGACAATGTCAGCATAGTAAAATTAATTGTTGGTCCATGGAACTTATTTAAATTACATATATGTATGTGTTGTGGATTGCAATATAGAATGTTTTTCTTATGGTTGTTTATAGTATAAAAATAATGTGAATGATATCTCTGTCAAATGAGTTTCTTTGTATTGGTTTTCATCAACTAGATTCTACATCCAAGAGCCCGTCATTGTTGGTGGCCTAGACAATATGTGGATGGTTTAGCTTGGCAATCACTTCTTTGTGAAATGCTCAGGGTTCTTTTTTCTTTCTTTTTTTTTTTTTTTCCTGTTTGGACTTTTACTCCCTCCATCACCAACAAGAAAAGCTGGTACAGTAGTTCATAGCTCACCTGCTCTTTCACATCATCTCATGTGACCCTGACAGTGACGATGCTGGGAGGCAGGAATTACCTTCATTTGTCTTAGCGGCTAAGTCAAGTCTGGATTGTTTCTGCTCCACTACAGAAGGGCAGGAACTTACCCCCTTCGTCTATATCCTTAGATCATGGCAATGAAAGAAGTGTCCATGAGAAGTTCTCTTTTCCAACTAACTAAGAAGAGAGGGCTCAAACTGGCTGTTAGATAACAGCTAGTTGTGCTAAAAGCTATTACCATTCACCCTGTACTACCAAGTTCCCTAAAGGCAAAACTACAGAGATAGATCCTCCGGTGGGAGCTCCACAAAGTATGGTCCAGAACTACTTGTACTAGCACTACCTGAATTGCCTAATGAAAATAGCAGAGCCCAGGCCCACACCAACCCCACACTCTCTACATCAACTCTCCTGAGGGCAGCCCAGGAATGTTGATTTTTAAACCAGATTGCCCCCACTCCACATCACTATTATGCTTCTCATAAGTTTAACAGCAACCTAAAAGTTTCCAAATCCCACATCATCAGCGGACTAACTTCAACACAATCACCTTTTCACGTTTCCCACTTTGAGATAAATCTGGGGAGACTGTATTTTTCACAAGCTCCAATCCTCTTCCCCAGGTGATAATGATGATCTTTAGAGAACCACTGCTTAAAATGATAATTAATCAGAATTATTGCAGGCCAGGGTTCATTTCAAATAGCAAGTTAGCCTGGGCAATATAGGTAATGGCCATGGAAAAATAATAGAGTAAAAGGTGCCATAGATATAGAGGAAAAGGCCAAGGCCATTCTGAAGTTGAAAAAATTTGAGGTAGAAAAAGAAATTTAATTGGTTGAGAGTTTCACAGATACTGCCAAGCCTGAGAAAAAAGAAGAGAATAAAACCTGTCCTTGAGTATCTCCCAATTTCTTTTCCCTTGAACCCTTATGAGATCCCCAGCTGGCCAAGAAGAAATTTGGCAACTTAGAAAACAGGATAGATAAAATCATTCACACTAAAGTACTGATGACAACTTGAATCTACCTCCTGCGGCACAAACTTTTTAATTTCTGTTGTAACAAGGCTCACTATCAAAAGCTTTTAACTGAAAGAAATCATCTCTAGGTGAAATTTCAAGCACTAAGAAAAAGGAATTTTTCTTATATCCAAAACACGTAAAAGAATAAAGTCCTCCTTTGTTGTAGGCCACAACCACCCCCAAACATTTAGGAGCACCTGCTATGTCTGTGTCTCAGGATCGTGCACCCTAGTCTTTCTGTGTATAGGGTCATGTCCAGAGAACCAAGGAACATGGTTCATACTACTGAAGGGAGGGGGATATGTTATATTGGACAACAACTAGTTTTAAATGATCCCAGGCCATGCTATATTACACCTATTAAGCTTTTGGTGTGTTTTCAGTATGCTCCTTAGATTTTTATATTAGCCAGATGGCATCCCAATTATCACTCACTGCCTTTTAAAATAAATCACTGTCATGTCTCTGAAAGTAACAACATGATCTTATGCAATCAGAACTCCTTGGGGAGTGTCCAAAAACCAAGGCACCAGACTCTCCCCAGCATTTAACCATAAAACCTTTTAGGAAAAAACTGTCCATGTGAAATCTGGAACTAAGTGCCTCCATTTTGAACCTTCTATTCTGTGACTAACTCTGGAGAATCAGGGCCAGAAAACACTTGGTGCTTGGAAGCACAGTGCCGGGGGAGAGCAGCACCTGAGCACCTTGACCAGGAAGTCGGGCCTTATCTCCGCCCGCAGATGCACATTTTGGCACATCTCTCTCCCTTGTTCTGAGGCTTGTGGAAAGGCAATTTTGCAGCACAGCTTACCAAGCAATCTCATAAACAAGATGAGCATCCAAATGAGTATTTTATATTGCATTTTCTCAAGTCAATCCTGTTTGGCTTTTTTTTTAAGTGGCTTTGAAGTGGACACTAAGATAACAGCAGATCCAAACACAGAAACAAAAGAATATGGGAAACAAGAGGGCCTGGGAAGTACTGTGGAATCTGACCCCTCCATCACCATCTCACTGTGACAGGGGTGGGACCTGAAACTCAAAAAGATATCTACTTCTACATTTATTTGCTTTTTAGGAAACTCTAGCAAACAGCTCCCAAGTTAATGGGGTTTTCTATATCAAACTTGAAACATATTTTTAAGACACAGTTGAGTCTACAACTTTACACATGCCTTTTTCCTGAAAAGCTGTGTAGAGTGACTTCTACAAAAGGTCCCAGGAGTAAACATCATGAATTAGCCTAGACAAAATACACTAGAGGAAGTATATTATATGTAAACTATATATAGTATTATAAAAATATAATACCTATGAATTTTAACATATATGTATAGTATAACACATATTGGAAAAAGATATTAAGGAAAAGTTGATGAATTAAAAGTATCTAATAAAAAAAAAAAATGTCTGCTGACCTAACACCCTAAATGGTGTTAGTTTACTAATCAACAGCTTTCACTATAAGACCAGGTGACTCATTCCTCCTATAGGGAGATCTTTCAAGCCAGAGGATAAAAATGACAAAAGGCATGCAAGAAAAGTTTACTCTGTGTGTCTTAAAAATCTGTAGACAAGAGAGGGCAAAGATAAGTTTAGCCTGTTTATCACACGCTGGAATTCAACTCAAGTCATTTCACATCCATTTCCTATTGCTGTAAATGTACATGGCGTGCACTCCATGAAAACTGACGCCAATGTTGGCAAAACACAACAAAGCTTCCTTTCTGATATGTCCAATAGATTTTTTAACATTCTGAGCTCCCAGAACACAGATCAGTGCATCAAGCTCCCGCAAGCAATCAGCTAGTTTTCATCTCTCTCCTGCATCTGCCAAGATGCTAATTGCAACCGTAAAGATTTGGGGCCCCAACCATCAGCCGAGGTCTTCACAGCCCCCGATTCTAGGAGACAATGCATGGAACACGAGCAGCGGCTGCGGCCGGCGGAGGATACCTTCGCGATAGTTGCTTCCAGAGAAAGGCATGCAGTCTGATTTTAACAGGGACAATCACTTACTCTGTTACAGCGGTGCTGCTGAAGGAATTATCCTGAAGGCTGAAACAGAAACAAGAAAACATCAGCCAAGTCCGGCCCGGGAGCCGTCTCCCCGGTCGCTCTCCGGGAGTTAGAGCGCATACACAAACATGGCATTGCAAAGCAAGTCTCAGGGCTCGCCCGGCGCGCTCGCTCTACCTTGGGCTGCTGTCTGCACATGCTCGTAACGACACCCCCAGCAGGGGCCCAGCCGCACAGGCGAACCACAAAGCCCGGCAGCCCACGAGGCTGCGGGGACACAGCGGGGCGGGGCCGGCGGCGCGGGCCGGACCCGGATCCAGCACCGAGCGGCTGGAGAGTTACCGCGCCGCCCCAACCTTGCCGGCTGCGATTAAGCCCAGGCTGCTGGTGCCAGGCACCCCCAGAGCCGGTCGGAAGAATGCCCCCACCATTTCTGCCCAAGTGCTGAAATGCCCGGGAGACTTGCTTTCTTCCAGACGTCTCCTACCAATTTCTCCGAGCTATCCCCCCACCCTCCTGAGCCCATCCCCCCAGGGAGGAAGGCTCGGAGAGGTTCATCCACCCTTCAGAAAAAGCCAGGAGGGAAAGAGAAGGGGAAGGGGGACATGACTGGTGTTTTGTATTTTGTTTTTATTGTGTGATATATTTTTCTTTTCTTTATTGCCTAGGAAGAAGAGCCACCGAAGGAGGGCTCGCTGCATCACACCCGATCTGTCTGCAATCTGTAATTTCAGTCCCGAAGAGGAAGCGCCCAGCCCGGGACTCCAGAGCTGTGAATGAGCCCACGCAGGGCGAGTGGAGAATTTACTCCCAGCGTTAGCTGATTAGGACACTGTGCAAGGGGAGGGCCTTCCCGAGCCGGAGCAGCCCGCCAGAGCTGGGATCCTTAGCCCCTAGGCGAAGGACGCAGAGGCCGAATCCAGGAAAACTATCCCTTGGGACAAGGAGGGACCGTCAGCTCCCACTGTGGATCCTGGTTCTGCCTTCTTTCCATTGTTCATTTCTCCTGCCATGTTGACCTGGATATGGAATGAACAGACATCAGTGAAAGATATTTATTTGAATTTTGAAATAAGATCCACATCCCCTCTTTTTAATCGTTCCCCACCCAGCAGTAGCTGAGATTGTAGTCCAAACTATATAAGCCAATGACTTAACTTACAAAACACTCATAATTTTTTATTTTTGGATAATTAGAAAAAAATACCAAAACTTGGAAATAAGGAGGGAGAGCATACCTTTTGGTGTCACACTGAGACACACTGGTTAACAGGTCCACCCAAGAGCTAATTAATTCTCTAGGAAAATGTACTTGGGTTTGACTTTGCTACTCACCATTGATCAGATCCCAGCCAAAGTGAAGTTACATGCTAACTTGCACATTTTGTTCAACCTGTCCAAAGGAACACTGTAGGAGGTTAACCAGTTTTGCATTTAACCAAAGTAACATTCTTTATAAACAACTATCCTCAAAATATTCTTAGAATTAGTTTCACCATGTTATAGTTTTCCTTATTCATAAGTGACTAGATCTCTGATGCCTGCCTATATTTGTATGAGAGTTATGTTTTTAACTTTGAAAAATCACAACTGAGTTATAATTTAAAAATCCAAATTGACTTTTCATAGAAAAAAATAATTTTAATTAATATTCATTAAGATTTCACTTTTCTCCCTCCAACCTTTTTTAAAATCAGCCAAATGAAAAACCTAATATGGTCTCAGACTTGAATTTATAGACTTAAATGAGTTCAGAAATATTAATACTTCGAATGTTTGACTACATAGTACATACATGCTCCTATGCCACCTACTATCTGGTAGTATGAGTTAGATTCAGGAGTGACAGACACAGCTGATTCGCTGTATTCGTTATTTAATCATCTCAGATTGAGATCTGTTCTTGGCTTACTAAATCTGATAAAGGTAAGACTATATTCAGTCTTACTAAGTCTGATAAAGGTAAAACTATATTCAACCTTCTTGGATTCATAGACTTACAAGTTATCAAAACTCCTACACTCCCTGACTATAGTACTGATTCCAAATTTTCCAGAGTCAAGAATGGTTATACTTTTCTCATACAAATGTTCCCGGTGATTCATTTGGAATGGAAAAGTATAAGCTTTTAACTTTGAAATAGGATTCAGACAAGTATATAAAATAATGTGGACTCTTTGAAAATGAAACCATGAATGTACTCAATAAATGCAGTGTTCAATAGTGTCCACAGAAAAGAAATAATTCTTAGCAACAACTCATGAATAGTAAGGACTAAAATTAAGTTTTAGGCAGTACTTATGTATAGGAAAACGATTGATACAGATGATTATGGTGAAACACCAAAAACATCTCCAGCGAGTAATCTGTTATTTGACAGTGTAAAAGAAAATCAACCATTTAAGTTTCTACTTCCCAATTAAGTCTTACAACATTTGTTTTCATCTTAAATCAGGCTTAGAAATTGTCTTTATCAGTGGTTTTTAAAGTGTTTTGTACTATTCAACTTGGAATAGGACATTACTGATGAATTTCATACAACATACCACTATTTTGGAGACATTCAACTTGATGAACGCAATTTAAGGAAGGTACAAAGAGAGAAGGGGGTAAATGAATATTGTAGTTTCTGAAGAAGTAAATTCTAGACCAGTATTTTCCAAGTGGCAGTGAAATTCTAGTCTCCAGTTGGTCCAGGAAAAATTTTAAAAAGTGGCATGGTCAGGATGGCGCCTGTGGCTCAAAGGAGTGGGGTGCTGGCCCCATATACCACAGATAGTGGGTTCAAACCTGGCCCTGGCCAAAAACTGCAAAAAACAAGTGGCATTGTCAAAAATAAGTTTTAGATAGGAGGTATATTGTTCAGTACACATTAGGCAGCAAAGTAATTCATCTGTTTTTAACCAGTGTCCCTCAAACTAATTGAATAATTTTGTGTTAAATATATCATCAGTTAACATCATGTGTAATTAGAAATTTTGAAAAGAGTATGTCAGGAAAAAAATGCAAGGGGGATTAATTGTATAGTTATTTATTAAACAAATGAATAAATAAATGATTCTACACACTTATCACTGCCCCATTGTTATGATCAAAACAGACATAGTCTCTGTCATCATAAAGTGTTTAGTATAAATATACATGATATAAGTATGAATATGTAATATATACCATATATATTATGTATACAACCTTATTTTATGTAAGTAAAGGGGGAAAATGTAGATGTTAGATTTAAATATGATTGATTTGCTTACATGTTAAAAGTTTTAATGCTTTACTTTTTCTATCAGTGTTCTTAAAACCAACATCTAAATTTCAGATTGAACACTAATAGTTTCTCTATTACAATCAGAAAATTTTAAATTCTAGTGTATTGACTTGGCTATATGCAAAATATAAAACAATAGTGTAGTGGTCAACAAAGAAATTTCTAGATTTGCTAGAGGTCCAGATGTCGGGTTCCCAGGCAACTCTCTGTATCCTTGGTTCTTGGGGCGCTCTTGGCCAAAGAATATCCAGGCACCCCAAAGTAAGGTAAGCATTAAACAAAGTTTATTGAGAAAGAAAAAGATAGGTTTACAAAGTAAGAGCAAGGAGGTATAGACTTACAGAGGAAGATACATTCACCATATACAACCAACTGGCCTCCTTTGACACAACAAGAAAGGGGTGGGTTATGGCTGGGGGTTCTATTTTATGCTGCCTACCTAGAGATTGGGCCTACCTTGTGGTTCAGTGGTCACCTTGGAACCAGGGTTGTACTGTACATGCAGACCTCCCATGAGTCTCTCTGAAAGCCCATTGCAGGGAGTGGGGGGACCACAATGTAGATTTAAGCTACTGATGTGATAATTAGCCTTAAGGCTGTTCAAGTTCACCTTTAAGACTCTTTTGTACATATGACATTGGCTTGTGAGCTAGAGTGTCCTCTCCATCCTTTTATACTTGGTACACTAAGTTCTGATTGGTAGATTGGTAGGATAGTCCCTCCTCCCCAGGTGTGAGCAATCATTCAAGACAGGATTAAGGTGAGATAGGCACTTGGAGGCCCTGCCCTTGTCCTTTTTCCCCAAAAGAGTCCGGTTTCTAGCTATCTACCTAACAAAGTCAATGCCTCAATTTTTGCATCTGTATTATGGACACAATAATGACTTCTCTTCATAAGGAAGACTAAATGACATGCTTGGCAAACAAACCAAAACAAACAAAAAAATGAGTAAATAAATTCTAGCTATTATCATCTTTTTCATTGTTATTATTATAACAAATAAGAATATATAAACAAAGTTTGGAACAGGATGAACAAAACTGCTGTGCTTGGGTAGTGGGCTTACAGATGATTATTTTCTTTCTACTTCCTATGATGACACATCCTCTAATGTTTATTGTTTATTTTTTTAAAGAGCAGTAAAATTTAAAACTTTATTAACGGTAGATGGGCTATCTAGATGAAATTGCCTTCATGCGGAATGGCTTTGTGTTCACTTTACAACTCTTCAATTTAAAATACTTGCACATCCCTGGAGGAACAGACAATTCTGAGAAATCACTTTCTGCAAGACACTGGGGCAAGAAGCCAGAGTCTTTACAATGCCCGGAAGTCAACAGAAGCCTACTCTGCTGGCCTGGACACAGTGACTCGTAGCTTCCTGTCAGTATCCTTGGGAATGACCAGGCTTCCTTGTGATTGGACTCCTGCACAAAAAGATAATTTTCCATCAAAAAGAAAAAGAAAAAAACACTCTCCTTGGTTCCCTCTCCTTTAGTTCTTTTCTTCCAAATGACACCATAAAAAGAGAATTCTCATTACCTGAGCAGTTAACATCAGAGCTCCTGAAGATTCCAAGGTACCCAGGGAAGCAAAGTCATGATACCAAAAATAAAATATTAGTCTCCATTCAAACATCCCTCCCCAATTAATGCTCGTGTGCATCAAGTCCACCTTTGTCTGGCAGTCTCTCTCTGATTTATCCAATTATAAAACTAAGATGTTCTTAGAAGGGTACGGGTGAAACTTACTAAATGCAGAGTATAAATGTCTTAACACAATAACTAAGAAAATGCCATGAAGGCTATGTTAACCAATTCGATGAAAATATTTCAAATTGTATTCAGCACATTGTACCCCATGATTGCATTAATGTACACAGCTATGATTTAATTTTAAAAAAAAAACTAAGATGCAATGTAAATTAATTGCTAAATAAAATTTCAATTTTTGCAGAAGAGTCAGGATTTCGTGAAGTCAGTGGAAGTGATGTTGCAGAACAGCTTATATCACATTCCCAACTGGTGATGAGTGAGGCTTTGGCAGATAAAGAATAAAACATTGGCAAGGATGGTGACATGTCAGTTCCAAAGGGAATGAAGCCACCATCAAAGGATGAAGAGTGGCCCTTTGAAAAATTTATAAATCCCTCAATTAATTTTGTAAACATTACCGTTTGGAATACAGACTGTCAAATGGGAAGGAAAAATTATCGTTTTTAGCTATTAAAATTTTTTTAGAAAAATTATATATAACCTCTTGAATGAGAAAATATAGTCTTTATGATTTCTAAGAATTATCTAACCATTTTAATTATATCCAGAATATAAAATAAGAATATTTTGGTAAGTTCTTTACTTTACATGCTTACCATGGCCTATTAGTTCCTTTGGGCCCTGGCCCTAGAGACAGCTAAACTGTCGTCCCTGCCATCCTTAGAGCAGATAAACCTGATCGTGCTCTAGGGGTTAGCACTCTCTAGTCGCTTTGCTGGGAACACCACCCCCCAGATCCCCTCCCTAAATTAATCCTCCTATTCTGCTTGATTTTCTTTATAGGATCTGTCACTACTTTACATTCAATGTTTATGTGTCAAATTATATGTCTTATAATTGCCTCTACTATAATGTAAACTTTTTGAGAACAAAGATTTTGGGGTCTTACTCACCATGGTATCCTATGATAGGTACCCAATAAGTATCTGTGGAATAAAATTAATAAGTGAATATTTAGTTTCATTTTTTCAAGACAATGGCTCATTCATCCCTTTTTTTTGAGACTAGAGTCTCACTTTTTGACCTCCGTAGAGTGCCATGCTTTACAGCTCAAAGCAACCTCTAACTATTGCAGTCAAATGATCCTCTTGCCTCAGCCTCCCCAATAGTTGGGACTACAGGTGCCCACCACAATGCCTCAGCTATTTTTAGAGATAGGTTCTCGCTCTTGCTCAGGTTGGTCTCGAACTCCTGAGCTTAGGCCATCCTCCTGCTTTGGCCTCCCAGAGTGGTAAGATTATAGGCATGAGCCACTGCACTTTTTTTTCTATTTCTATGAAATGTTATCTCCTGTTTAAGTGATTCATTTTAACTGAAGTTGTTCTGAGACAAGTAAGAGTCTTTCCTGTATTAAACATCCCTTCCTTTGCTTTGTAGGGATAACAGATTTCATGCTGCTATGCCAACCTGACTGATAATACTGGGTGCCCAGAACATAATTTTTTCTGAGGTATGGTCCCAGTTCAGCCAGAAAGGGCACTGGGATGGATTGCACAGCAATATTTGATATGGGAGCAAACTGTGGGCATGTTAGTGGAATTACCAACTTAAGGGTACCCCATTAAAAAAAATTTTTTTTTCTTGGAAAAAATTACATTTCATTACTAAAATCTAAATGTGAATTAATTTTAAGACAACAAAATACGTTCTTGCTATTGATGTGATCTGTAGGAACCTCAGGAATTATCTGGTCTAATTCTTTCTTTAATACCTAAAATTCTAGGATAATCTCCAATTTGCAATCATCAGAAGCCAGAAATTCATACTTTATGCAACTCCTGATTGGATCCTCCAGAGGAGGAAGGGGGGACACAAAACTTTTACTTGAACCCTCCCCGAGTGCCCTCACAGAATTAATCTATTCCATCTTTTCATGTCCCAGCCCACTGGGACATCTTCCCACTTCCCTTGGGAGATTCTCATCTGACATGACTTTGAATCTCTTCAGCATCCTGGATAGCACTGGATAAAGCGTGGAAGTGTTCTCCTGAAGCTCAGCCCTGCACTGGGCAGATTACTCCAGGGTTGGTCTGTTCAGTGACGAGTGAAATGGGATTCATGCTGCTTCCTTCTGCTTCTCATTATACTCCTGCATGTGACCCCAGATCTTTTCAAGGGGTTTAGGCGGTGACATCATAATACCACCAACTCAGATTACTAAAGTCAGCTGATACTTCAGAACCACATTTGTGCCATTCAGAGGGAAAGTAATTGGTTTGTGGAACCCAAGCAACTTTGTGTATATTCCTCTGAAATTCCATATTGTGTGAGCTGTTATTTAACACTATTAAATCCAACTTTTCGGGTCTTTTAGAGTATACATTTTGGCAAAAATTACATTGGCTAACCCTCCCAAGCTGTCCTTCCAAAAAGTTGTAGCATATAAGAAATACACTTTCATTCAATTCATAATGTTTTCTTGTTTATAGATATCAAGGAAAAATGTTAAACAATTATTTAATATATTAGAATCAGAATACTTTTCAAAGGTAGGGGTGAGAGGTGGAAATCAATGATATAAAAGAGTTTAGACCTAATATTTGAGGTGCTGTAGGGTAAGAGAGAGCAAATTGAGGACCCAATGGTTACACTTGGCCGCATGAAGGCACCGATCCTTGGAAGGTGGGAGTGGCATTCTTTTCCTCATCAACACCCTCTCCCTCCCAGCTAAGTGGCCAAAAAGAAGCCACAGTTAAGCACAGATAGCAATTTAATGAGTCATCTGGTTGAAGAATGACGGTTACACACTTCCTTGGGCACACGCTGGGCCTTACTCAGCAAAACCTCCCCTGGTCTATGAAAGAGAAAGTGTATTTTCTCCCCCAAATTCCTCCTATACCTTCAAAGAGAAGTTTTTGAGTTCTTTTTTTTTTTCTCCTTCCATGATTCCTTTTGACTTTTCCTCTGTTTTTAAATCTTGATAGCAACCTCATTCTCTACACGTGCTGTCTGAGCTCTGGGCTGGGTAAATTTGCCTATGTTTTTACTGGTAATCTCCTTACATACATGGCTTTGTCTGCTCTCTTTAAAATTCCCAACCAGGGATGTTTTTCTGGCTATCTATTGTCTTAATAGCTATTGACTTAATTGCTCATGATTTTGAGGGCCTGGAATTCCGGGAGAGTTTAGTTGGGCAGTTCCTCTCTGACCCATGTAGTGTGAGTTGGGTTCAGCTGGAACTGGAGGACCATCTCCCAGGATGGCTTCCTCACTCATTGAGCAAGGAACTCAATGCTTGCTGGCTTCTCTCTCCACATGGCATCTCTTCCTTCAGGGCCTATCATGTGCTTTGAGCTTCTCACAGCATTTTATAATCTGAGATAGACACTGATGTCCAATAGACTAAGGCAGAAGCTGCCAGTCTACTTAGGGGCATGCCTGAAACTGCATCATGTCACCTCTGCTGCTCCATCGTTCAAAGTAGACAAGAGTCAGCCCAGATTCAAGGGCGGGATAATAGACCACACTTCCTGATGAGAAGAGTGTCAAAGAATTTGTTACTATCTTTAATATTCCACAATCATTTACAAGGGTGCATCTAGGAATAATTATTGTTATTACATACTTATTTCAGTAGGTCATTAATTTATACTTTTGGGTTGCCAATATATACAGACATGTGTCGCTTAACAATAGGGATGTGTTCTGAGAAAGATATCATTAGGTTATTTTATTGTTGTATGAACATCACAGAGTCTGCTCATATAACCTAGATCAGCTCATATAAACCATAGCCTGCTCCACACCTACACTATGTGGTGTAGACTATTGCTTCCAGGCTAAACCCTGCACAGCATGTTACTGTACTGAAATCTAGGAGCAATTGTGACACAATGGTAATTTTTTACACATCTAAACATAGAAAGGGTACTGTAAAATTATGGTATTAAAGATAAAAAAGTGGTACACCTGTGCAGGAAGCTTACCATGACTAGAGCTTGCAGGACTAGAAGTTTCCCTAGGTGAGTCAATGAGTGAGTGGTGAGTGGGTATGAAGGCCGAGAACATGAGATTACTTTATAAACACCGCACCCTTAGACCATGCTAAACTTATTATAAATGTTTTCTTTCTTTAATAATAAATTAACCTTCACTTACTGTAACTTTCTTTACTTTTTACAGTTTTTAACTTTTGACTCTTTTGCAATAGCACTTAGCTTAAAACACAAACTCATGGTAGAGTTGTACACAAATATTTTATTTAATATTCTTATTCTTTAAGCTTTTTTATTATTCAACTTCTAAAAATTTTTTTATCCATTTTGGTGAAAAACTCAGACACAAATGCCCAGAATTTGTGCACACAAGGCCTCGGCCTACACAAGGTCAGGATCATCAATATCACTGTCTTCCCTCTCCCTGTCTTATCCCACTGGAACGTCTTCAGGGCAAAAATGTGCACCTGACCTAACCTTAGCTAAGTATAACTTGGAGTCATTGTTCAAACATGATTTGTGGATCTTGTTAGTCCACATCTGTGAGCTCTCTTGGGAAAGAGCTCAGGGAAGGAGACGGAGAGGAGGGCAAAGCATTTCCTACCGTTTAACAATACTGTCTTTGTCTCTTACGATAACAATACCTTCTGGAATACCTCCTGAAGGACCTGCCCAACGCTGTTTGCCAATTTTGTTTTGTTTGATAAGTAGAAGAGAACACTTTAAAATAATGACAAGCATGGTAAATACATAAATCAGTAACATAGTCATTTACCTTCATCATCAAGTTAGTCTGTATGGTACATAATTGCATGTGCTGTACTTTTATACAACCTGCAGCACAGAAGGCTCATTTATACCAGCATCACCACAAACATGGGAGGGCTGTGTTGCTCTACAGAACTGGGTGCTAGAAATTTTTCAGCTCCACGATAATCTTCTGGAACAACTGTTGGATATGTGGCCCGTCCTTGGCTGAAACACTGTTTCGCGCATGACCGTGTACTGTATACATTAATATGCACGTAGGTACAAATGGATAAGTGGATGGAAAAACTCACTGTTAAGAAGAGACAAAATTTCTGGTATTGCCAAGGATCAAAAATTTAGTTAATTCAAGCAATATTCCTTAAGAGCGTTGCTTCTACACCCTGGCATGCTGTAAGGAATACTGCAATTTACAAATCATGCATCAGATATTGGCATTTGTGAATAATTTAATTTCTAAATAATAAATTGGAGCAGATCCACGTTTTCCCCTATACTAGCATCCCTCTTCCTCATATGCATTCCTGACTATTCTTCAGTGGGTATTAAAGGGTGGAGTTGCTGCGGCTCTTCCACTGGGAACTGCTCATAATTCTGGCACACCGAGGAGAACGCTCCACACCCCAGCCATCATCCATCTTGTATGACTTGGAGAAGGAAAAAGAAAATATTAAGAACTCAGAGCTTAATGCATATTGCCAATGACGCCAGTGTCAGCTAGCTGGATAAAAGCTTCATAAAATTCAAATGTGAAGCAACTTTAAAGTTTGTTTTGCTTGGTAGCAAAAGAGAAAAATCTTACAGTGTTGTTCTCCCTTCTCTCTTCTGCCTCGCCCTTTTCTTTTCTGTCTTTCTCCTTCCCTGACCTCTTTCCCAAGCAGACTTACAGATAGGGACTAACAAGACTTAGTAAAAGTCTATCATCTACCAGTCGTGCTGGAAAAATAGCTCAGTCATACTTTGCTAAGGTTAGAGCAGGATTATTGTTTCCTAATACTGAAAAAAGTAGATGCATTTATACTTCTAAAAGCATAGTACCTCACTCCACAACTATTTCTAATGACTAAGTGCATCTCAATATAAAATAAAATTTGCCCTTAATACCTCCTTGAGACAATGAGTAGGCTTTGTCTCCTGTGGACTTTGTGAGCTGCTCGTCACTTGTAGGCAGTTTACACACGTCTGGAGAAAGCAGCGTTCCCTTGGGCCCTGGAGCAGTCAGGGCAGCTGCGTTTCTATATTTGGCATCAATCCCTCAGCGCGGGATTCAGCTCAGATCACTGCTGGGCCTGTTGTAATTGGGCTTGACTTTGCACAGCAACCAACCAACTTCTACTTAATGACCCTCAAGAAATCATTAAAAATCCATGTGTAACACTGTGACTTTCAACTGAATAGTAAATATCAGGTCCTAGAACTAGTAGGACATGAATAATTGCCACAAAATTGATCAGAAATGGTAGATCGAGGTGGTAAAAACAGAATGTCCAGAATCAACATATAAGGAAATATAGCAATAAATTTTAACAGGTGCATCACCTGCTAGAGATACATTCCACCTCATAAACAAAATGCTGAAAGGTTAAAAGCCTAGAAAGTAGCATAATATAAAGAAAAATATGCAAGGGGAGTTCTGGGGCCTGGAAACCGCCTCCAAAGCACACTTGACCTCTTAGGGTGAGGCAGCTAAACTGAATTATCTTTAGAAGCTTGACCAGCTTCAAAATTCCATAGTTCTGTAATTTTTGGGAAATGTAAAAATAAAGTCACATGGACCATTCAGATAAGGAAGGAAGGGAGAGAGAGAAGGAGATAGTGGGATAAGGCTCTGAAGTTAAACTCTGTATAGGTATATAGGTAATGATGACATCTATATAATAAACGACCTAATGAAAGTGGTAAAGGTCTGGCCAATGATAACGAATTTGAATCAATGGTCTCACAATACTATTCAACATTGATTGGCTTATTATAGAGAATGTTAGTTTATGGGTCTAAGAAGATTCAATAACCTAATCAAAAATGTATTCTATTTTCGGAAATAGAACAAGACTATTTCAGTACTTTTTCCCTCAGTTTCCCACCGAGTGACTTGAATTTCTGCAATATTATGGGTAAATTGGCTTCTACAGGCCACCTTAGGCATGTATGACTCTCCATGCATGAATCTGTTCCTGTTTGAGCAAGCTAAAGGGATTAAGATACAGCCCCCTCCACTATAGGCTTTGAAGGCCTGAGAGTAGAAGTAAAGGAAGGGAAGATTTTGCAGGCTACCAGGGTCAGAAGAAAAAACTGATATTGAGAGGAAACAAAGAACAAGAGGCAAAGTGCTTATGGCTATTAAGAGATAATGGGGTTATCTGGATTTCCAATCAGACCCTGGGATTCTCCAAACTGCCCGACTCCTATGGAGTTTCCTACAGCAAAGAGCCCTTGTTTCAGCCATTTGCTATGCACCTTCTTTCTACTGTCATGAGAAATGACGCAGTGCGAAAAGATTCACTTAACATTCTCTAGTGAATCTAGTTAAGGATTCACTTAACGCTCTCTAGCTGGTCTGATGGGTTCCAAGCACATGCGACAGGTGTTGGGGACTGGGGTCTGCCTCATGCCATTCATGAGTGGGCAAGGAGACCTTGCTGTCCTGTATGCTGTTAAGAATTGGGATGGGAATTTCATGTTCACACTTCTTCATCACAGGCCATGGGAAGCTGATGCCAGGGCTGCATTTTCTAGTCCACTTATCACATTGTCTTGAGCCCTCATCACTCCACTCAGCAGAGCCTTTCCCTGGCCTCCAGCCCAGCTAGGTTTTAACATAAGGATTTTTAGCTTTTTTAAAAAAAATTTTCCAAACATACACCAAAATATAGAAACTAGAATGATCACCTCCCATATCCCTGGCACCTAGCTTCAACAATTATCAGCATTTAGCCATTCTTCTTTTGCCAAATGCTGGGTGCCCCAAAATGTCATCAAAACAACCTATTGATAAGACAAAGCTGAGTTTATTCCTATCTGGTAAGGGGAGAGCTGGGCATTACCTTGGCGGAGTTTTAATACTCTCTTGAAGTAAGGATGGCAAAGTTGGGCTATATACAGTATACGAGTTTCTTTAAGGTGGATCTCTCAATGAAAGAACAGCATTATTTGGATTAAGTAATGACTGTGATAAAATAATTGATAATCTATAGGTATAAGATGAGGATTTCCAGGTTAGGATTTTAAGTAAAGGATTCAAAGAGTCTTAGAGCACAAACAGTGGTTTGGTGCTGTCTGATGAAGAGTTTAATAGTTCAATGTTTATTTAAATTCATGGGAAGATCCTGAAACAGACAATATATTTACTTACAACCATAATACCTTAGAATAATGAAATAGTATTGACGAGGGCAGAGGAATAGGGAAGTTGTACTCGTGAAGCAGCAGAATAGTAAAGTCGTGTTACTGTACACACGAAGTTCTTTAGGTTCTCGGTCCCATCTCGCCCTCACTCACATCTATTTCTATTGTTATTAGCTAGTGTATTTGAAATTGTTGCTTTTTTAATTGCTAATGGCATACGGTTCATAGACAGGCTTTGTAGTTCGGCAAAATTTCTAATAACCAGCACTCACATACACATGCCATTTCTTTTTTATTTTAGGTTGGTCTGTTCTTAACTTTATTAAGGAAGCCAAAGAAATAACTCTCATGCTAAAAATTCACTGTCTCACTCTGGAAGAAAAAATGCTGAGGACTATTCAGAATCTCAAAGAGCTCTAAACAGAAATCATCGCCTTATTAGGCAAAGAGCCAGTCTAAGCCATGATAACAGGAGCAGAAAGAACCAGCAAACACAAATTTAATGTGGGCTTTGTGGGGTGCGTGCCGGGTAAAGTTAGCTCCTTTTTAGTAAATCAAGCCATTCTTAGGAAGGGAAAAACTGTCTTCAAGAAAATGTAGCCTGGCTTTTGACATCCACTCCTTCAGGGTTCTGGTAAAAATACAAGTGAATTCAGCCTACAGACATTAATTGAGCACATTTTAAATGCAGGGCAAGGAGGGAAAAGACTACGTTTTTGAGAAAGGCCTATCTTGGTGGGAAAAGCACCACATTTGAAACAACACCTGGATGAGACCCTAGAAGGAATTACTTAACATCTAATTCCTTAACATCTTTTAAATTTCAATCTACTACACACAATCTCACAAGCCTTTAGAGACAGGATGGAGTAATATACATGTAGCGCCTGGTATGGAGAATGCATTATAGTTTCAACTGTAATCCCTGCCCTTGAGGAGACTGCTGAAGGTCAAGGGTACTAGGAGAGAACAGCAGACTGTATCGGGTCTAATCATCCAGGGTCCACAATGCCATGTTTCACTATATTCTGAAACACGAATATAGGGAATAAACATGAATATGGTGAATATTTTGAGTGAGATTAGAGCCATGGTTTAGGAATATGAATTTGAGGCTTTGGAAGATCATCAGCAAACACATGGCAATGCTGTCTTTCAGCATGGTCTAGGCGCTGACAGTGTCCCCTGGCCCCTGAGTCCATCACTACCTCCCTTATCCTTGCCTCATATTCTTGAAAACAAAGGTGACTGTGCTTATATACCCTCACAGTTGACATGTTTTTCCACAGACATTGCTCCAGGGAGCTGGGAGAATTTGAATGACAGAAAGCTTAGGTAAGAAAAAAGACAAATTAGTTAACTTGTGGCTCATTCCTCTCAGGGAACCCAAACGCTCTAGACTTGCATAATAAAGTATTTCCCAGGAATGCTGATCATCCATTTTGCCTCTCTTCTTTCCTATCTGTTGTTCTGGAAGCACTCACAAATTAGTGTGGTATTGGCCACTGAGGTATATGTTATAATATGAAACAATTAATATCGCTCTGAAATACATATTAAGTTAAACCAGATAAAACTATCCCCTTTTTGGAAGGTCAGCCTGCATGGTTTGAACACGTGCCTGCATACACATCTCTATCTTAGGACAACATACGTAAAGCATGATAGCAATTCTTTACATTCCTGCATGGACCTAAAATTGCTTAAGAGATGGTAAAAAGAATATGTGTTATAGACTTATATACTTAAAGTATTTTGCAATATTTCCTGCAATCATATTTTACCATATGCAATCTTATTGCGATGTTTGAACAGGTATATAAATTCATGACTGATAGGATATATAAAATTCATGATTACTTCCAAATCAAAATATTGCCTTAGGAATTTTATTGACCATCCCAATTTCTGTAGTTGAGGGGAAGGAGTTTTCTCTGAAATTAAATTAAAGAGAAAATCCTATCTAAAACTATAATAATTCACCAGAAAAAGCAGAACTCAGACAAGACCACAAATTACTTAAAACTCTTTTTTGTTTGACTAATATAAAAGCAAGAAACATAAATATCTATAGGATAAGTATAGGCATAATTTAGACATGACATAGGTCTTCATTTTACCACTTGTATCACTAGCCCATTCAAACAACAACCATACAGGTGCAAAAATAAAGTCAGTCATCTTTGACATTTTGTCAGATTTAATTCTATTAAAATGAGACCTTAAAAGATATTCTTGACTTTTTTATACTGAAGCAATATTTGCCCTAGTAGGAAAATAGAAAAGATTTTACTTAACAGTTTGTTATTTTGCTTTCTAACTTTAAAATCTTGTTACTCCTTCAGCAGACCTCTCCGATGTTAGGGGCAGGCCTATTCCCAGCAATATCTTTATTCATTAATCACAACTAGTCAGTAGTGCCTATGACATGATGAGTAAATTGGAGAGTATAAATATTTAAAGATGATTAGACTATAGAAGAGCCTTCTGTAAGCATCTTTAATTAAAAAGCCAAGAAAGCAAGGCAGGTTTCATAAACAAGTAAAGCCAATGGGAAGGGAGATGACAGGGAGTGGGGGTGATGGAACAGTTTTATGCTGTGCCCAGTGGGGACACCTGTGCCCATGCCCAGCCACAGTCACCGTATGGGAATGTGGGGCAAGGTTTGCCAGACCTTTTTTGAAGAGAAACTAGAAATGTAAATGTCTTTATATAAAACCTCTCAACTTGAAATCATTTTTTAAGCTATGTAGAATGAACAAAGTAAGTCTATGGGCCGGATTTAACCCATAGGTGAGCACTCTGCAATCTCTGCTCTAGATTAGGGGAACAAGGATGTGAAGGACACTTGCCTGGTACTCTCTTGCCATTTCCAATTTATTCTCCATGCTCCTTCCTCTTCCTCTTCTCCTTCCCCTCCTCGGGCCCCTTCTTCTCCCTCCTCCTCTTCCTCCTCTCCTTTCCTCTCGCCCTTCCCACTTTGACTTTCTCTGTTTCTCTGTTCTCATTGTGAAATGTGGCTGCCACACACACTGTCACTCCAGTTCCAATTAGAAACCAACTAGCTGAGGAGAGAGAAGTGTCACTGCACCACCCGTGTCTGAGCAGAGAGAAGAGTCTCTAGAGAATGAGGTTCGGGCACCAAGATTTCAGAGGATGATGGCAAATGTGTTGATTTAAGATTAAACTGCCTTTAGGTACCATATTTGGACAGAATAATCAAAGGAATGTTTTTACTCAATGTTTTTCTATTTCTCAAGTTTACTATTTTATATATAAAGCTACCAAATTTCTCAACCTCACATACTTTCACCTTGAAATAACAAAAAGCCAACTTGAGATATTAATGATTATTATTAGTACTCATATGTGTAGATACTACGTAGTGTAATCTAATTACAATTGTTGCATACTCTCAGGCCTAATGATAATTAGCTGAGATGATTTATTCTGTATACCAGGCAGGGTTGAGTCCATTTAGGGCTCGATTCTGTATATTAACACATCTATTCCCACACAAAGGCAGTGGGATAGGAAGCAACAGGGGCAAGAAGATAACAATGCTAAGAAAATCATCACAAAGAACCCAGCCAGAGAATGGTAAACTAAATGCCATTTGTTTTAGTGAGTAGCCACAAAAGACTGCATAGGATAGGCAAATTCCATTTTGCTTCATATTCCAACAATTGCTCTTTCCAAATCTCTTTCTACAATTTCCTCTCTGAAATCTTCATTTTCATTTGTTGGTAGTGGTTTCCTTTCCCTGTTCAGAGCAGCTATTTGTAGATTGGACATTTAAAATGTCAAAAAATATTTAAAATGGCAAACATTTAAAACTAAAATATGTAATTTGTAAAAATCGTTATCAGGGCTCAGCACCCGTAGCTCAGTGAGTAGGGCACAATATGCATACACCAAAGCTGGTGGGTTTGAGCCCGGCCCAGGCCTGCTAAACAGCAATGACAATTATAACCAAAAAATAGCTGGGCATTGTGGCAGGCGCCTGTAGTCCCAGCTACTTGTGAGCTGAGGCAAGAGAATTGCTTAAGTCCAAGAGTTTGAGGTTGCTGTGAGCTGAGATGCCACAGTGCTCTGCCGAGAGCAACACAGTGAGAGTCTGTCTCAAAAAAAAAAAAAAATGAAATCATTATCAGGAATTACAGTGGTGTCTTGAATCACATGTCCAAAATGACTGTCCCTGCTTTAAGTAAAAATGACATTCCATCAGAAAGCAGAGGTCTCATTGTCTCCCCAATCTTACCCAGTTAACCACTTTTTCTAGGATGAGCTTGCAAACTTAATTCTCAGACCTCAAACAATGACAGCTCTGGTGGAAAGAGTTCCAAAATCGCTTTAAAGAGTGGACCAAGCACTGACATCAGGGCCTACCTTCCCAAAGGGTGTACCTTGAAGGTGACTTATAGCAATATTTAGCAATGAGGTATGTAGCACTTTTTCTAGGATGAATTCACTAAGTTAATTGTCTGGTCTCGTATATCTATTTTCCCACATAATAATCATTTTCATACTCTTCTTTTGGTTTATCTAAATTTCTCATATTACAAACTTCAGTTGGACAGAATTGTTTTGGTGACTAAGCCACGTATGCCAACTTGAAGGCTTGACTTCCGCCTGCCTTCTAAGGCAATGTTTACCTTCTAGACCACACCACTGCTGCTGCCTTCACTGAGGCCCCTGGAGTGGAAGGCCTGAGTTAAATTCTGGGGCCATGGCCCCTTTGTACCTCCTGCCAAATCACCCCTTACACATGGGCAATGCAGGGTGGTAATGCAGTTAATGGCACAATGCAGGAGAGTGGAGGGTTAAATTCCTGCAGAGTAGAGCTTGATCCATGGAAAATGGGGATCAGAAGAGAGCCAGACTGACACATCTGCCCTTGTTTCCCACTTCCACGGGTGACCTTGAGGTACATGTCCTCCTCACAGCCCTTCTGGAGAGTCCTTTGTGCTAAATAAACTTTCTTTCTGAAAGTCAGGCCATTTCTCTTCGTGGTGCATTGGGACTTAGTAACAAGCATGGAAACACATTATATCATGTAGCCTCACATCTTTCTTTGACTCATTTCCCTCTTCCTCATCCTAACCACCCCAGGTTTATGCCTCCCAAAGTTTCAGCACTTTAATCCTTGCCTTAGTCTCTGCTTCCTAATCAATCAAGAAAAAGACACTTTTTCTAAATTAGGATTGATGATTACTTAAGAATAGACTGGTTTGGGAGGTAAAAAAGAGTTAAATTCATCCAAGAATTGGCTATTTTAAAAATTAAATAGAAGTGGTATGTTTTCTACTAGCCAGATAATGTCTTGATAAAATATTTAGGGACTGGAGGATCCTGATTACATAAAATTCCAGGCTTGCTCATAATTAAAATCTCTTCACTCCAAAATAAAGTGAAAACCTTTTTAGTTTATGAGTCCAGGTTTATGAATTTATACTGAGAACATACCACGTATTGACTCTTTGGTATCTAAACATTTTACAGTGCTATGAGCAACGTTTCCAATGGTACTTACGATTTGGTGTGATACAAACATAGACACAATATGCGAGGTTGAGTGGATGACCATCGTGGGACTCTGTGAGATCCTTTTATCCAAACAAATCTGTGATCTATCGTCTCTCTTAAACTAGTTGAAAGTTATAATCTGGTAAGTATAAACTAACCAAGGATTTCTTGAGTATTACAGACTGAATGTGTCCTCCCCCCCAAATTTACATATTAAACCCCCAAACAATAATGTGATGGTATTTGAAGGTGAAGCCTTTGTAGATGATCACATTTGGAAAAAGCCTTAAGGGTGGGTCCCCATAATAGGAGTATTGCTTCTATGAGAAGAGACCAAAATACTAGCACTCTCTCTACCATGTAAGAAATTAGCCACTTGCAAGCCAAGAAGAAGGCCTTCACCAGAAATAGAATTGACCAGCACCTTGATCTTAGACTTCCCAGCCTCCAGAACAATGAGAAATAACTGCCTATGTTTAAAACTGAATATAATGTGTTTTATATAGCAGACCTCACAGACTAATATACTGATATTGATAACCTTCCTAGACTGAAACCTCTTAACACTTGCTTCTCACTGAAACAGTCCTTGTTTTTTTTTTTGTTTGTTTGTTTCGTAGTTTTTGGTCGGGGCCGGGTTTGAACCCACCACCTCTGGTATATGGGGCCGGCACCTTACTCCTTGAGCCATGGGTGCCACCCTGAAACAGTCTTTGAAAACAGTCAAAATTGGGGAGGAGTCAAGATGGCGGCCGAGTAACAGCTTCCTTGCAACTGGGCACGGTGAGACTGGGGAGAGAAGAATTCAGGCATCTCTGGCTGGCGAGATCTGCCCAGAAACATCCCTTTGGGGACATAGGGTGGCAGCGTGAGACTTCTGGACCCCTGAGGAAGGCAAAAGCAGTGGAGATATGGCAAGTGCTTGCGTGTGTTCGTTCAGTCTAATCCTGCCGGCAGATGTGGCTGCAGCAGCAGTGAGATTGCAAACTGGGAAGGCCTTACCTGTGAGCTGTTCAGGTTTCTTTTGGACTTGGCACTCAGTTGAACTGCCTTGGGAGAACTGGGGCAAGAGTGAGGAGGTCTTTGACTGTTGTCTGGGGCTCCAGACTGAGCC
>CAUYRH010040645.1:0-60604 GCA_963574655.1 Perodicticus potto
ACCTCCAATTCCTGGGCTCAAGCGAGTCTCCTGCCTCTGCCTCCCAAGTAGCTGGGACTACAGGCGCCCGCCACAATGCCCGGCCATTTTTTGGTTGCAGCTGTCATTGTTGTTTGGCAGGCCCGGGCTGGATTCGAACCCGCCAGCTCAGGTGTACGTGGCTGGCGCCTTAGCCCGTTGAGCCACAGGCGCCGAGCCTGCAATTCTTATTAATAAAAACAAAGCGAGGTGCATCACCCTACCAGACTGTAGGCTATACTATAAAGCCATAGTGATCAAAACAGCATGGTATTTGCACAAAAATAGAGACATAGACATTTGGAACTGAATAGAAAACTATGAGATGAAACTAACATCTTACAGCCACCTGATCTTTGATAAACCAAACAAGAACATACACTTGGGAAAAGAATCCCTATTTCATAAATGGTGCTGGGAGAACTGGATAACCACATATAAAAGACTGAAACTGGACTTGCACCTTTCATCACTTACAAAAATTGATTCAAGATGGATAAAAGATTTAAATATAAGATATGAAACAATAAAAGTTCACACCAAATTGCAGTGGTCTTTACCAGGGTCTACAATTTTCAGGCTAGTTTTAATCCACTACCTAATGGATTCCTAATTAATTCCTAATTTTAGGAATTAGAAGGCATAATGCAAAGCATCATCGGAAGACTTCTGCCAAGAATACATCCTTGTCTCTCCCCCCACAGCAATAGTTCCTGAAAATCCACCCAGAAATAACGTTGTATTAGCAATTTAAAAACAAAAGCAAAAATTAAGCTAGGAATGTTGTCATCCACATCTCAGTAAATGAGTTTAATAAGCCTATGTTTCTAACATCTAGTTCAGTCAGATGAAGAAAATGGAAGTTTCAAAAGGCACAGGGAGGGGGAAATGGGAACTAACTTGGAAGCATTCAGACAAAATGAAGGAAAGGGCAGCAAAGAGAGGCACCTACTGCTTACTCACTTTGAAATTTTCCTTGCAACTGGTCCTTCTTTTCTTGTCTCAGAGACCAGAGAAGGGCCTCTGCTATCCTCTCTAAAGCAAGATGGCAATGTCCCTCAAAGGCCCTGGTCCCTGACCTTATTACAATTATACTTCTTTCCTGGAGTGTTTCAGTGGTGAAGAGTGGGAGAAGCGGGTTTGGTTGGGGAGTTGACAGGCAAAGAAGGACAAGATGAACGAATAAAGATTCAGTTAGAAAAAGACACAAAGTGGAAGAGAAGTAGGAAAAGACAAATTTTACTTGGTATATACCAAAAATCCAACTCACTTATTACTTACTCTCTTCTATTCCTTGGTTAGCTACGCAGTGTTCACAGTACTTCATGTGTTTCCTACCAGGCTCATACTTTATCTTTAAACTCCAGATTTCCCTTTTCATCTATCAGCTCTTGACAGTATTAATAGAAAAACTTTCAGTGGTTGTAATTGCATTTTCAGTGATTTAGTTCCTCTAGACTCTAACCCTTAAGGGTAACACAGGATTAAACATAGTCAATGCAAGGCCAAAATTTTCAGGCACAAAAGTCCATTAATTTTTTTTCATACTTTTAGAAGATGAACCTAATGTCAAGCAAAAGCTGCCTCCAAAATGTATTGTTAAGAATGTTCTAGATATAATGTGTTTTGGCAAAGACTGTGTAGAAATGCACATACAATTCCATGGAACTAAAAGTAAATTGCCCATATACCAAAAAATATTTTTGATAGCTTCAAGTGAATTCTAAAAGATGATGGTCCTTGGAAGAAAAAGGATAAACAAATAAGGTACATAGCAATAATGTGAGTTAGAAATTATGGTTCTGGGTAATCTATTTCTTTTAAGGAGACTATTTACATTTAATTTGGTCAATTGTAGTTTACATAGTTGCTGTGAAGGTCCTATTGAGATACAAACTGAAATACCAAAGTTAATTTTCTTTATCTATAGGTTTTAATGTGAAAAAATAGAATAAATCTTTCCTCAAAGCATTAAAAAATGAATATAAATGTCTTCATATAGTGATTAAAAGGCCATGTAGGCTATGTTAAATAGTTCAATGAAAATATTTCAGATTGTATATAAAGTCAGCACATTGTGCCCCATGATTGCACCAATGTACACAATTATGATTTAATAAAATTAAAAAAAATAAAATAAATGAAAGCACCTACCACAAAAAAAAAGCACACACACACACAACTTCATAAAATTTTCCACTTTAACCATTTTGAGTATGATTCGATAATGAATATAGTTTGTGTGTTTTGCCTTCTGAGGGCACAACTAGATCACCTTATTTGCATTTGTTAGGTAAAGCCTTTTGAAAAGCAAAGACTCTGAAACTCTATTTCAAGAATGTCACACTCTTCCCATTCACTCCTGTCAAAAGGGCCAGGAAACTCACAACTCAAGTTTTTTGAATAATAAAATGTAACGAGATCTGCACTTAAAGAAAAAAGTCAAGTAGGGGCGAGAGGGTGGGTTGGTAAAAATCATTCATAACACAGCATTGTCAAATCCAAAAGTACACATTATGCCCATGTCTTTATGTAGTAATGAAAACACATGTTACAAAAAAGAGATTGTATTTATGTATGTATACACTCTTTTAATATGAGACGGATGTAAAGATAATGAAAACAAATGACCACACCTGCTGTGAATGTATGTATTAAAGTTATACATACTATATATTTCTGTCAACATTTATCCAGTGATTAATGGGATAAACAAAGGAGTGGTGGATTAATGTTAATAGGCATATTTATGCCATTAAAATTAGGTTCTGTCGTACTCTCCCCAAACAGCCTTTTTGGCACCCATTATAGTTTGTGCTTGAATGTTCGTGTGATCTCTGCATCTCCCCTAGAATGCATAAACTCGGCGAGGGTGGGGAGCTTGCCTGTTCTGTTCACTTCTGAATCCCACAGGCCTGGCGTACTGCTTGACGTGAAGCTGATTTTCTAACATAGGCTTGTGAAAAGGGAAGTTTGCAATGGTAAATTCACATCACAAGAACTAAGCAATTGAATCTAAATTTAGATTTTTAAAAATGAAAATCTCAACTATTTACATAGAAGAGATAACACAACAGTCTATTGGGGTTTTGTTCTGTAAGATCTGAGTTTGATTATTAGTTCTCAGTGTATCCCTTTAAATGTTTCGTGTACAACTTCCTGTAGGAAAACATGTCTTTCTTGATAATAATCAAAAATGTGCAAGTGGTGAAATTGACCACATTTAAAATGGGTCAAGTTCAGTACACTTGTATTATTAGGATTTCCCTTCCCTACTTCATGAAACTCCATTAAATTGTTCTTTAGTGTCAGACTGAGAAGAACCAACTCACATTAGCTGGGCTTTTCTTATGGGAATTCTGGTCGGCCTAGAAAGAAGTAATTTGGGACACTTCCAGACCAATGTAGACAATTCAAGAGGCCCAGAATATGCATTTTGGATATTTATCTTCTGCTGCTTTTCAAGTATGTTTGGCTTGGTCTCTACTCATCTACTCCAAAAGAACAATTTTGCTCTTTTAAGGATGTTGTAGGACATAAAGCGATACAATCCCAGTAGTAATTTCCGGTCATTTTTTAGCACATTCCAATATGACCACTCACATAAATTAATAATTATTATTATTTGTAACAAGGCCAGTGTGTAATTACCATGAAGTATGAATTATAGTATCTTTTAAATGAAATGAAATCATATTACTTTTAAACTCATATGATAACTAACAAACATCAGGACTACATGAAGGACAAGAAACGAAAATCTTGTAATTAATGTTAAAGAAAACGTACATTTTAAAAATAGTTCACGATAATTCAAGATAATTTATCCTCTTCAGCAAACACTTTCAATAAAATTTATTCAGCAACTATTATATATAAGGTTCATTACTAAGTACCACACGAGGATGCAAAAAAAGGTTTGTGGTCCTGTTTTCTGTACTAGCGAGAAAAGCAAGAACATGTAAATTGCTTTAGTTGAGGCTTCATGATGTGTACAAATTTGTAATTTGGTTTAGGCATCTGTTTGAATGACAGACTGATGTACAAGGGATTACTTTGTTGCAAAGTTGTATACATAATAAATCTTACTGAAAACTTTGTGTTAAAAATGCCGTTTTGAGTGACTTAAGAAACAGGCAATATGTGACTATCAATATGGGACTATCAATGGGATATTTTGAAGGAAGTCAGATGCCTGTGAAAATATTTGTGAAACAAGATTTTTGAGCTTTTGTTTATGTGGCTTATACTTATCTAAATTTACCGTATTAGAAGTAATATGTGGAAAAAAGCTTTAAATTTTTATGTGTTAATTTATTTTAAAATACGCTCATTACAAAGCAAATATAATAACATTTTATGAAAATAACTATATTCTCCAAAAAGAAAAAATTAGTGAGAAAAGATTATCTTACATTCTCAAAATATTTAAATGCCTGGTTTAAGAAAAGACAGTAGTATTTTTCTGTCTGCTCCTTCAAACAGTTTTTTTGTGGCATTGCACATACTATATGCTGTTAAAGTCATAGTAGAAATAGTTTTGAACTCACAGAACCCCCAAAAGAGATTCAGGGCACCTAGAGATGCCTGGACTTCAGTGTAAAAGACAGCCCTCTCTCCAAGTAAGGGCTCACTGAACTTGTAGCTGTCATACAAGGCAGGTTATGATAATGGCCTAATAAGTACAAACAATAAGTAACAGAAGAAAATGAGTATAACCTAAAATCAGACAAAATAAAATACTCCAAACTATTTTAGATTGGACATTGAAGAAACATACAATTTTTAGCTTCTGTGTGCTTTTTCTTATTTGCAATGGGAAGAATAAGAGGAACAATGTAGGATTGTTGCAAGGCTTGCATGGGATGACAGACATTAAGGATTGAGAACACTGCTCGGCATTTAATAGAAGCTGAATTAATAATTAGAATTACTCTGTTGTATTCACCTGGTGAAAGTGGAGGGAAGGGCACACTGGGGATCAAGACACCATGAGCAAATGCTCAGAGGCCAGACAGGACAGGATGCATTCTGAGAATTGTGTATAGGCTGCACGTGGGGTAGCTAGATTAATTGGGGAAAGAAATGAAAGATCAGACTGTATAGGGTCCTTCATGACAGATCAGATAGTTTGGACTTTATTTCCCTTGGAATAGAGAAACTATTGAAATTTGTAGGGAGAAACTGGCTACATTTCATGTGTGCTCACGTTAAGATTAATATCATCAACCTGTTCCATCGTTCTTTTTCTGATTTGCCTACCTAGTTTTTTCCTTAAAGGGGAGATGAGAGAAACTTCAAGCTACTTTCCTTATTCCTTATTCCTTATTTTAATCAGGTGAAGTTGAAATTAGCTCTGTTATTTCTGTTTTTCTTCTGGGCAAACTGTAGGCCATCACTGGCTAACTCCGTTATTGACATTTGTAGTCTCCCTTGGTGGTACAGTCACATCGGGGTTCCCACAGACCCACTCCAGTGTTTAGCTAGTTGATGGATTTAAAAACTCTTGTCCAGTGATCCAGGGACTGGAGGGTGGTTTTTTTAAGGGCAGTGAGGTTTAACAAGGACAAGGACAAAAAGAGCTGCTAGGAAAAATAAACAAATAATTTACATTCAGGATATAAATTTAAAAAAAGTATCCCTGGTAAGATAAGAAGATTGTTCTAGCATTGTTGATTCTTTATTGCAGATCTTTTAGCCAGACTCCAACTAGCAATAAGCCTTGACCATAATTCCTGCAATAGTTTACTTGTGCACTGCTTTTTATTCCTCATGGTCAGCTGTTAGCCTTTGAAACTCTATGGTATGTGAGTAGCTTTAATATTTTAGTTTGTTTTATAAGTAAGTCATAATATAACATTATTTTGAAAGCCTCTCAATGGCATAAAGCTTTGTATCTTTATTACCTTAAAGGGATGTTGTGAAGATAAAGTGAGACCAGTAAAAGTGTGTTCAACTTTTATGCAGAGATAGGTGGTATATATGTACATGTGTGTGTTTCCTTTATCTCTAACAGTTTTGGCTTTCAAAGAAAAGCAAGTTTTACACAGTAAGATTTTTTTTTCAATTGGTTTAGAAGCCTAAACTGTATCTGAATTCCATGGAACAATCTGAACAGGCAAGTTTGCTTTTTTAACAGGGTAATAGGTTAGAGTTGAAAGAGGCCTCACTACTGACAGGAATGTTTTAATGTTCTTGCCCCCAAATAGAGAAAGACAGAAAGAAAATAATAATTTTCTCTTTATAAATCTTCTTTCTTTCTCTCAATAGATAGAAGAAGTTCTAAATCTCTGGAGGTTTCTGTTTTTGCAATGACAGTATGATGCCTTTGTAAGATGCCTTCAGCAGTGCTATGAATAATGTGCTAAAATCAATATTTCAGATATATGAATGGGGAAAGAATTTTGTAACTTTCCCCATTCATATATCTGAAATATTATAGCTTTCAGACATAGCTGTAGCTCTCACACTACTATAAGTATAGGTAAGGCCAATTAGTACTAAGCAGAGAGTGCAACTGGGTGTAAATTATTCTAGTTACATTTAGGATTTCATACATTGTTTACTCTCAGTTACATGTAGGTACCCAAAATATTCTACCAATACTTCATGATTCTCTTTTTAAAAATGACTTACATTATTCTTTGTCTATGACAGTCACACATCTTCATTAGAAGCTTGTGAAGCATATAAAAATACAAAGAAGAAAATGAAAATTGCAACTTCCTAACTAGACAGGGATAATCACTTTGATCTTTCCATGTATTTCCTGATAATTTTTTCTTTATATATATATTTTACTTCTTAGATAAATTGCCGCATATATATTTTTGTATAGTGAGTTGCCCCTAATTATAATAGAAGCATGTTCCCACATCATTAGGAGTGTTTGAAAACATTTTATTGACTGTCATATTCCACAATGTGGACAGATGTGTGAGGAGGTATGTGTAGGAGTTAAGAGCATGGAATATGGAGTCACACTGTCTACCAGCTGGATGGCCTTGGGCAAGTTACTTCATCTCTCCATATCTTAGTTTTCTAAGCTCTAAAAATGAGTTTGAAAATAAAGTTCCTAGTGTAGCTATAAGGATTAAATGGGTTAATATATGGTCATTAAAACACGCAGAACAGTGCCTGGCACAATTATAATGATTAATACAAGATTAGAGAGACTATTTGTCTTTTGTTTCATTGAAAATTAAATCACGATGAAAATTATTGTATCCGTCTTTTTTTCATTTGAATATTTCCTTTAGGATAATTTTCCTAAAAGTAGAATTAGAAAGTCAAAAGAATTTATTACAGTAGAACCTTCCTAGTTGACTCCTCTCTACAGTGACTACCTCTTTATACTAAGTTGACCTAATTTTCAGAGATGGAACATGTGCCACATGTATATATCAGCACAGTAGGCCTGGTTCCTTATGTTGACCAGTTTGTTATAGTCCCTTGGGTGGTCAACTTACAGAGGCTCTACTGTATATGGCTAAATTTCATTCCAGAAGGATTGCAAGACTTTAACTTTCCTATTTCCAACTTAGGAGTTTGTCTTTTTTTTTTCTTTTTGTCTATTTTACCACACTGCTGACAATACTGAGATTTTTATTAAAACTTTTTATAATTATTATTATTTTCATTTAAAACATTTATTGTAACATAGTATCTTAATTTAAATTTGTATGTATTCATGTACTATTTTAGATATTTTATAAAAATATTCTGTTATGCATTTTTCCCCTGTAAATTGTCCATTTTTTTCCTTTTCCTAGTTTGTAGAAATTCTTGGTATGTTTATATTTCAACTTGAAATCTGTCATATTTTTTGCAACTCTTTTCCCTGAATTTTTATTTTTAAATTTTGGGAGGGGGGGGTGCTTTTTGTGATCCATCTCTAGTAATTCAGGTTTTTCTTATTGAATGATTTTTCTTTGCTTCTAGGGAGCACTTCCACCATCATTACTGGCAACTTCATATGAGTCCCCCAGTGATATTAAAGGTTAATAGTGTGGCACTAAACATGATGAAAAATACACAAGAACAGTAATCCTAGGTAGGTGAGAGGCTGGAGGGTCACTTGAGCCCAGGATTTTGAGGCCACAGTGAGCCATGAATGTGCCACTGCACTCTAACAAGACAAGGCCCCTTCACACACACACACCAAAAAAAAAAAAAAAGAAAGAAAAAAGAAAAAAACTCCATAACCCAGAACTTAAGAGATCACTTTTTTTGGTGATACCTAACTTATCAGAGAGGGGAACTGCTCAGAGGGGATGATTAGTGTCACATGGTGTTTTAGGGGATAATTTCAACAGTTGAGCTCATCTCAGTAACAACAAGAGGTGGCTATGAAATTATTCCAGTAGTAGTATGTACTAACTTAATTTTATGCAGTCATGACTTGTTATTGCCTCTTCATATCCATTAACATTCCCCTCAACTGCAAATGGCATCATGTATGGTCTGTAAGTGTTTGTGTGTATAAGTTTTGATAAATTTCTTATAATATATTTTGGTACATTTTATTTTAGCAAATGATAAAAGAGACTAGTATCTACATACACATTATGGATTTGTGACATACTTAACTTTTCCTTATTTTTAGGTTATGTGGTTCATTTTTGAGTTTTTTCAAATTGTTCCAAATCTCAAAAAAGTTTTCAATACATTTATTTAAAAAAAATCCATGTAGGAGCGGGCCCACGCAATTCAAACCCATGTTGTTCAAGGGCCAACTGTACATAGACACAGTGCTAGAGAGAAACTTGCTTCCTGTGTGAATGTAGTTCTAGCTGAAACACTTACCCTAACATACAGAGGCTTTGCACATGGCATACCCAAGTGCTTCCCTGACTTCAATCTTGACTCTCCTAGTTTAAGTGTTCCCTAGAAAATTCTCTGCCATCACTCAGATGGCCCTGTTCTTAAAAAGTAGCCTTCAATTTCTCTCATACTGTGTTCCTTTTCATGCAGAAATGAGAGATGAGAGATGAATTAGTCTACTTGCTATGAAATGGATTCTTAAAATGCTTAAATTCCACATTTCAGAGAGCCAGACTTCAGAATATATACCTTCTCATTTACATAATGAAACATTTAACCAGTGATTCCTAGTGATGTCAAGATTGGGGCCTGGGAAAAAGTAGATCACATGCCTATCCACTGAGGGAAATAATAATTGACCAGTGTGGCTATAAGAACTAACTGGCAAGGCTTGGAACATAGGTACTATTGCCTACAGTTCCAAATAGTTGGGTGAGGATTTGGATTTGTTATATTTCAGAGGAAGTGTCCTTAAATGTAGTGGGGCCATAGATCAGACAAGTTTAAGAATTTATTTCAAGGAATCTGCAGCAATATCTGCCTATTATTTGTATTTTTTGTTGGGTGAATAAAGTAGATGTTTTAGAAATTAGAACACATCAGTAACAAGAGAGGATATTTTGGAGGGGAAGGTATACAATAAATAACTAAATACAAACAGAAGATAAAGATAAAATTGATATGCAGAGAATTAAAAGAAAGTAAAGTAATAGAGAGGGGATGGCTATTTAAATTGGGTGTTCAGATGCAGGGAGCCAGCTCCCACACAACCTGTGAGTGTCCCCAATGCTCAGCAGTGACAAGGGAATGAAGAAAATAAAGACAATGGGAATAGAGTAGAATTCATAGAGTGGGCCCAGGAGGGTGGGGAGTGACGCCCTTTATGTGAGATTCAGTGATGGCCCCAAACTCTGGATGTGCTCGGTTTTTATTACTTCTTCTCATTAGCAAATGGGTGTTTGCAACAACAACAATATACATCATCCTTGCAACTCATGCTCTAATTCTCCATTACACACCTGATTACCCTTTAGCTATTTTCATTACTTTTACTTCTTAAAATACTTATCAATCACTAACAGGATTACAGAAAACAAAGAGAAAAGGGAACATGGACTTCAGAGCTAGATGCCAGCTAGTTAATCCTCTGTGTTCCTATGGGCAGATTAGTTGACACTCTATCAACTCAGGAGCCAGGGACAAAAAAGCTGAATCCTCTTATCTCACACCCACAAGAACTAGTCTTTCTTGCTCAATAGTCAGCTGCACGTGCTGTCCTACTTAACCTTAAAATGGCTTCCCAGGCCCTTTCAGGTCTCAGCCAGGCCCTTATGGACCTTTCTCCTGGGGTCCTTTCTTGCTTCAGCCAGGCCCTTACAGACCTTTTCCCTGAAGCCCTCCCTGACTTCAGGCAGGCCTTTGCAGGCCTTTTTCCTGAAGTCCTTTGATATTTGTGCCAAGTTGCATTGTGAAGCCCCCAGGATATGTTCTTTTTGTGGAGGTTCATATCTTCTCCCATTATCTGACATGCCTGACTCTAATCACAAAACTTTTTGTATAATCATTTCATTATTATATCAATCTAATTCTATTCCAGTAATCCTAACTTCCCTAATGTTCACCCACAGTCAGAGAAGGCCCCTCTGAAGTGATTTTATTTAAACTAAGATTTGATGACTAAAAAGTAGATGTCTGTGTGCAAATCTGGAAGATGGGTATGCCAGGCAGAAGATAACAGGGCCATGGACTGATAGAGGCTGGAAGTATGATCTGAGGATCAGAAAGCTAGTAAGTTAGGCAAGGGTCAGATCATGCACTGTTTTATAGATACAAGCAAGAAATTGGAATTTTATTCTTGTTTGCACAATTTGCAGGTGACTAGATTCAATATTGCAACAGTACGTGGCTCTGGCAGATATAATTTTAGGGTGAAAATTGCCCCTGTGAATGTTGTAGCAGTGATCTTAATTATTACTGTAAATGCTGCCACAGAAGTAGGGCTGTGCAGCAGACTGACAATCCACTCTAGCCTACCTTGAAAGTATATCAGAAGTCTACTTTCACTTCAATTTTCTCAGAAGAAATTATGATGAAAATATGTGAGGGGTAAGAATCAGTAAAGTGGTCTTAAAAAGAACTGTTCTGTGTGGACCACAGTGTGCACCTGTGGCCATACAGTATTTGTAAGTCAATAGATAGTTTGACTGTTTTCTTCCAAGTTCAGAAGAACAAATTGATGTTATCACATTTATAGTTTATAAGCTTATAAACTTCTATTTTTAATAAAAGATATAAAGCACTTTATTGCTCTACAGTAAAAGTGATTTGCTGCCTTGCCTTTATCAACTCTAAGCAAAAGTTAGAGACAAGATAACTGTACCCAGACATTACAGAATTGTAAAGCCCAGGGTGACAGGTAAAATTTCCAGGATGGTATTTCACTAAGGGTATTATTCTGATACAAAATTAAAATTGAAGCACAGCTTTGAGAGGCAATGTTGAAATACTTATTTGAGTTCAAGTATTTGTAAGTATTTAAATACTTCTTCTGAAGTATTTAAATAAATTGCTCAATTATAAACTCTTCCTGGGATGGACTTCCATAGAATGTGGTCAGCTTTCTGGGAAAAATTAGATTGAGTTCAAGAGTTTTAAAACCTGAACTTCAAACTTACTGGATTTCCATTTGGTTTCAGATTTTCATTCAAATGTTTTATTGCATATTGACTCAGCATTTTCAAGAAATCAAAATATAATAATAAGGGCAACAGGTAGACTGTGTAAAGTATACACGTCTGGAACTCATTTCACTTTAAAAGAACATACCTTCAATGCTAAATAAACCAAGTATAAAAGTTCCAACAGAGTTAAATAAAATTTTGGAAAATCTTTTGCTTGAATTATAATTCTTAATTATTTGGGGTCTTTCTTTTTTCTTCTCCAAAATATTTTAAAATTTCTCTTGATAATCAGGACTTTGAAATTTAATAAGATTCAGGTGTTTCCAGTCACTTGCGTGATACTCAGAAAATTCTTCTTTTCCCTCTCTTCTTTACAGTTTTCCTTTTACCATTTTGAATACATTTTACTGAATGCACACATTCTGAAAGCCAAGGCAAGACCCTGTTCCACACCCCCTGCCCTTGGTATTGACACTATGGCGAGCTTTATTCCACCAAATTCCTTTTTACCCACAGTAACCATGAGAGTTTAACATCTGTCTTTACCTTTCTCTCTTTCTTTGGTCTTTGAGCCAGGTATGACCTGTAAATTGAGGTAGAATGTACAGCTGGGTCAATATAGGGTAGGAAGAAAAATGAAATAGACTTCCTATCATTTTCACAAAGTTTGAAAAACAGAGTTGGCAATGAGGAAAAAAATAAAACAGGAAGCAGGATTGCACATATAAATTAAATATTTTCACCCCAACCCTTTTTAGATAGCCCAGGGGTATTAAGAGCATGTGTGTTTTGGATGGCTCAGCAGTCATTCCAACAGTAAATGGCTTCCTGTTCAGTGTGTTCGAAGTCAGGCTGTCTTTTGGGGTTGGTTTAAAAATATGTGTGAAATATGTACTTTTATTTCGAGCCAACTCAAATGTTTTCAATCATCTCCCCCCCACCCCAGATTGCTTCTTCTCTCTTCCCATCCTGTCATTTCTTGCCCCCTGAGACAGTAAACTATACCTCCAAATGTGTGTGTGCTTTTTTAAAGGAAGTTTAATGATTAATTATGAGTTACTTATAAACATATATTATTGCCCTCAAAGGTATTCACCAAAAACCTGGCCAGTGTCATTCCTGGCTGGCATTCTTGACTGTTAGATCTTGGTGAGTAGAAGTTAGAGAAGCATGTGAAGAAACCAAGTATTTGGATCAGACACAACAGGGAACCAATGGATAATTGAGGGTGAGAAATGGTCTATAACTTTTCACTCCAGTGGTGATGAACCTATAATTCCCAAATTGTTTGTGTAATTTTCTATTTCTACCACATCAGTGACAAATATTATTTTGTACTACATGTTCCTTGTGGATGTTTTTTTTTTTTTTTTTCCTTCATCAGCAAAGGCCAATTAGGATGCCTGAAAGGAAAATAACACACCTGGGCCATCGTACCTAGCAAGAAAGACCACAGATGTACCCAGGAGGAAAAATAGAGACCTCTGGGGGAAGCCACAGAGTCCCTCTGCAAAATGCTGCTCTGATTCTGATACACTTTAAAAATGTATGTCATATGATCTATTTAGAGGAAAATCTTCAATGCTCAGATTTGACATAGAACTGTCGAGGAATGTTTTGTATTTGGCATAGGCTAAGAAGGCTGCAAATACTCTTCTCTACAGAAGGCTATAAGTAGGCCTCTCCCCATTTGGTTAAGGCTGTTTAAATTCTGGAGGGTCCGTAAACAATGTTGCTGTGTAGTTACTAATGGTACTAAGGGTCAGAGTTAACCCTTTCCATTTTAAAATGTATTTGATGTGAGAGGTCATTTTTTTTTTTTTTTTTTTTTTTTTTTGCTGTTATGTGAGTTATATGGCTTATTTGGGATGAGAAAAAAGAACCAACCTTTTCAAATAAATCTCTGAGGATAATTTATTCAAAGAATGTCTCTTGACATGTAATTCCAGGCTTTTGGTGTTTACTGTTTTCAAATGGACTAACTCAGCAAACACTTATTAAAATATTGACTATGCAAAGCTCAATACTGGATGCTCCAGAATGTTAATGACCTGGAAGTAATTCACCTTGACAAAGACCAACACCTTTTTATATTAAAAAAAAAAAAAACCTTGAAAAAAGAAAAAAACAAAACTTGCATAAATTTGAGCATCTCAGGGAACTTCTTCAACATAATAAAGGGTATTTATTAAAAAACAACAACAGCCTGCAGCTAACATAATAATGAATGGCAAAAGACTGAAACTTTCTCTATGAAATCAGGAACAAGAGAGGACCCTTACTATTGCCACTGCTACTCAACATTGTTCTGGAAGTTCTAGCTAAAGCAATTGGGTAAGAAATGAAAAGATCCAAATGGGAAAGGAAAATAAAACTATTTCTATTCATAGATGATATTATCCTATATGTAGAAAATCCTAAAGAATCCACAATGATGCTACGAGGGCAAATAAATACACAGCCAAGTTGTAGTTGTTCTATTCCTTGTTCTAATTCAGCCCATTCAGCAGCCTCATTAAAGAAGTTTAATAGCTTGCCTTCAGGGCAACATTGGACATTTGAAAATGTGAGTATGGAAATTCTCCTATTGTGTGGACAACAATGACTTCATATACTGTCCCCATATTCAATTCCATAGGTGAAATTTTCATGAGACTTATTTGGCGGTGGATCGAATCTTGGTTAAATTCCAAATACATATGAAATTAGTAAACATTGAGTCTCATTATGCCGTGAAATAGGTTCATTTCTTAGGTTGATTATCTATGATGCTGAGTAAAAAGCACAGGGAGATGAGTAAGCATAACCTACAACAAGAAGTCTGGAGGGCAGGACAGAGAAAGGAGAGAGGCTCTGAAGGAAGGGACAGAGGAATCAGACACTACAAACTTGCACTGTTTGTTGTGGCAGCCACCAGCCACATCCACTGTTTAAATTTAAATTAATGAAAATGAAATAAGTTAAAATTAACTTCCTGAGCTGCCTTAGCCAAGTTTCAAGTGTTTGATTTCTACATGTATTTAGTGACTACCATATTGGACGCCATGGACAAGTAACATTTTCATCGCCTTAGAAAAAATGTACTCAACAATGCTGCTGTAGGTAGTGTTTTGTCCTTATTTTACTCAAAAACACATTTACTCAAAAATATATAGTTTCTTCTTGAAGATGATGTCAAATACACTTTTAAAATAATTGAATAATATTTGATCATTTTAATCTACCATGATTAAAAAGTATTATAAAAAATAGATTTTTAGTAACTTTCTATGATTATAATCATAACTATGATTTAAAGAATACCCAAATGCCAAAATTTTTGCATCCATCTTAAATTATTTATTTAGAAGAAATTCATAGAAATGTAATGGCTTGTTCAAATGCTATAAATATTTCTTTTAAGATTTTGCTATGTATGGCCAAATGCCTCTTCAGAAAGTTTATCTGTTTACCTAAGCATATGTGATAGGAGAGTCACTTAACTTCCAAGCAAAAAGAACTGTGCACTAAAGTGAAAAACCAAAGCAGAATGGTAGTATAGCTAGCTGCCTCTGTGGACTTCAGATTTGGATTGGAATAGCTGTGAGCAGCTAAGCTTCAATTCACAAAAAGACAAAATAATAATTAGCAACCACTTTACTAATATTCCTATGTAGTGGGCACTATTTAGGCATTTTGCATAAGTACTGAATTTTCTCTGTAGCCTTATGAGTTAGAAACTCCTGTTTCCTTCCTCCTATGGTTAGGCAAAACTGAGGATGCTGCAGTGAAGGAACTAGCTCTAGGTCACCAGCAAAGGTAGTATTTGAATTTACCTAGGTTCATCTAGGCTAATAAGCATTCAAAATTCTATGTTTTTTTAACAACTATACTGCATTGTCTCCCAATAATTTTATTCAAATCCCATTGGAACCAACTATTGTAGGTTGGAATGTATCTTTCCTTGCCAAAAGCATATATTAAAGTTCTAACCCCAAGCACATTAAAATGTGACCTTATTTAGAAATAAGGTTATGGTAAAGGTCTTTGCAGACGTACCTTGTTTTATTGGCTTTGCTTTATTGGGCTTCACAGACACAGTGAATTTTGCAAACTGAAGGTTTGTGACGACTCTGCAATAAGCGATTCTCTCCATTTTCCAACAGCATGTGCTGTTTCATGTCTCCATGTCACATTTTGGTAGGTCTTGCAATATTGCATACTTTTTCCTTGTTATTACATTTGTTGTAGTGATGTGATCAGTGATCTTTGAAGTTACTGTTGTAATTGATTAAGGGTGCCATAAAACACACCTATATAAGATGGTGAACTTAATAATTATGTTGTGTATTTTTGATATAGGGTTCTCCCATTCGGGGCTGGACAGGGGACCCCAGTTTCCTGGGCCTGGGCAATTTCATGAAGGGAATGCCTTGCCTATTTGCCTTGAGCTGGAGGGATTGCAGTCATTCATTTTTTAATATGCCCATTAATTTTAAAAAGGTGTCTCCCATCTACCAAGTCCTGGCCAAAAGTAATTCTGAAGACCTTATACCCTTAGATGAAGGACCCACATAATTTTTCTTTTTCCTGTATTCCTTTCTGTCTAATAAATCCTACCTTACCGTTGATCTGTGGTTTGTGGGTTCATTCTTTGAATGCTTGAGAGTGAGGACCCACTGCAGAAAGAAATTAGGGGAACATTCTGACTGCTCCACCAATTACTGGTCATTTTCCCATCCTCTCCCTCTCCTTGGGACTCCCTATTAGGTGACACAGAAAAATATTTAGGTCAATTAATAACCCTGCAATGGCCTCCAAGTGTTCAAGTGAAAGGAGGAGTCACATGCCTCTCACATTAAATTAAAAGTTAGAAATGATCGAGCTTAGTGAGGAAAGCATGCTAAAAACTGAGATAGACTGAAAGGTAGGCCTCTTGTGCCAAACAGTTAGCCAAGTTATGAAAGCAAAACAAAAATTCTTAAAAGAAATTAAAAGTTCTACTCCAGTTCACACAAAAGATAAGAAAGCAAAACATCCTTGTTGCTTATAGGGAGAGAGCAGATGATCAACCTAACCACAACATTTCCTGAAGCCAAAGCATAATCCTGATCAAGGCCCTAACTCTCTCCAATGCTGTGAAGGGAGAAGAAGCTGCAGAAGAAATGTTGAAAGCTAGCAGAAATAGATTCTTGAGGTTTAATGAAAGAAGCTGTCTCTGTAATGTTAAAGTACAAGGTAAAGCCTCAAGTGATGATGTAGAAACTGTAGCATGTTATCCAGAAGATCTAGCTAAGATCATTGATGAAAGTGTCTACACTAGACAAAGGATTTCTAATATAGAGAAAATAGCCTTCTATTGGGGAAGACGTCATCTAAGACTTTCATAACTGGAGAGGAGAAGTCATTGACTAGCTTTAAAGCTTCAAGGCTGACTTTCTCTATTTTCTTTTCTTTTCTTTTCTTTTTTTTTTTTTTGAGACAGAGTCTCCAGCTGTCACCCTGGGTAGAGTGCTGTGGCATCACAGCTCATATCAACCTCAAACTCTTGGGCTTAAGTGATTCTCTTGCCTCAGCCTCCTGAGTAACTGGGACTACATGTGCCTGCCACAATGCCTGGTTATTTTTTGGTTGTCATTGTCATTGTTGTTTGGTGGGCTCAGGCTGGATTTGAACCTGCCAGCTCTGGTGTATGCGGCTGGTGCCCTAGCCACTTGAGCTACAGGTGCCAAGCCAGGTTGACTTTCTCATTATGAGCTAATGAAGCTAATGACCTGAAGTTGAAGCCAGTGCTTCTTTACCATTCTGTAAAACACAGGACCCTTGGAAATTATGCTTTCTCTTCTCTGCCTGTGCTCTATAAATAAAACAACAAACCTGGATGACAGCATATTTGTTGATAAGATTTGCTGAATATTTTAAGCCCACTGTTGAGATCTACTGTTCAGAAAAAACGTTTCCTTTCAAAATATTACTGCTCATTGACAATGTACCTGGTCACTCAAGAACTCTGATGGTAATATACAAGACGATTAATATTGTTTCTATGCTTGCTAACACAGCATCCATTTTGCTGCTGATGGATAAATAAATAATTTTGACTTTCAAGTCTTATAATTTAGGAAATATCAAGAGAACTAGAATTAGAAGCAGAATCTGAAGATGTAACTGAATCACTGCAATCCTGTGATAAAACTGTAATGGATGAGGAGTTGGTTCTTATAGATGAGCAAAGATAGTGGTTTCTTATACTGGAATCTACTCTTAGTGAAGATTCTGTGAACATTGTTGAAATACCAGCAAAAGATTTAGCATATTATGTAAACTTAGTGGATAAAGCAGCAGCCTTGAGAGGATTTGAGAGAATTGACTCCAGTTTTCAAAGAAGTCCTACTGTTGTTGAAATGCTATCAAACAGCACTGCAAACTACAGAGAAATCTTCCAGGAAAGGCAAACTTCACTGTTGTCTTGTTTTAAGAAATTATCACAACCATCTCAGCCTTCAGCAACAACCACCTGGTCAGTCAACAGCTATCACTGTTGAGGCAAGGCCCTCTTCCAGCAGAAAGATTGCGACTCACTGAAGGCTCAGATGAACATTAGCATTTTTTAGCAATTAAGTGGTTTTTTTGTTAAGGTGTGTACTTTTTTCAGACATATACTATTGCACAATTAATAGACTATCACTTTACAACTGTTATGTACCCATAATAATTAAAAATTTAAAAATGGACTATTGTATAGTATAAATTTAACTTTTCTACACATTGGGAACACCACAAAAAAGGTGTGGCTCATTTTATGGCAATATTCACTTTATTGTGGTGGTCTCCAACTGAATTGGCAATATATTCAAGGTATACATGTAGTTTGGCAGTCATAATCAAGAAAGGTGGGCTCCTAACCCAATACGACTGGAGTCCTTTGAAGAAGATGACCATGTCATAGTATAAACACATAGGGAGAACCCCGCCAGCTTGCAAAGGCAGAGATTGGAGTCAGCAAGCCCCCAGAAGCTGAGAAGACGCAACGAAGGATTTCTGTATAGGTTTCAGAGGGAACGTAGCTCAACCAACACCCTAGGTCTGTACTTTTTGGCTTCCACAGCTGTAAGACAATGTATTTCTGTTGTTTTAAGTCACCAAGTTTGTGGTACTTTCTCACAACAGACCTAAAGGAATCATATTCCTCTTGACTTAGAAAGGTGTTCCAGTGTCTGATCAAGTGCCCAGTTCACCCACAAACACACCTCACCTCCTTATCAACCCCCTCATCATATTTGTCAGATACCTCCATGGTGCCCAGCCACGTGGGCTGAAGGCCAAAGACAATATACTTGCCATTTCTTCTGCCTGCCTTGGAAAGATCAGAGAACACCCTGACTGACTCACAAAGTGAATATTTTATTGAATTTGCCAACACTGTATTCAGTTTCTGGGAAGCTAATAATTGTATATTTTTCTTTGTTTTGGAAGGGCAGTGATTCACTAAGAGAGTATGAATTATGCTGGTATCACATAACTGTATTTAGATTTGTCTACCTTGTAGGAAAAATTGTAAAGGATTAAAACAACTGTCCTTCATCAATGGATTTCTCCTTTTGTCCTGATTTTCATTTCCATATTTAGTCAGATTACAGTTTGGCCAATTTTGGAGAATAAGTATTCTTGGCCTCAATGAAAATGTAAAGCAAATTTATAGCTAACACTAAACTCTGATAAAAAATGTTATCACAATGAAAATAACTGGAAATAATTTTATCTTGAACAAACACTGGAAATATGATATTTTAACCTTCCTTTTATAGTATTAGGAGAGAAGACCCTGGCAACATCAGGAGTCCCACAGGAAATCACACTCTCTAACATACTTTCCCTCTACCATCTGTTTAAATCTGTGATTCATTCTCCTCCGCTGAACCATCTGCAACTTGTGACTGGTGTCTGAAACTGTGCATTGCTTTACCTTGGCAGATGTGACCTCAGAGTAGCTTCTTTACAGTATTTTTACTGTGCCTAATATTGTGCTAAATGCCTTTATGTCATTGCACTTGATGAAAGCTCTATCATGAGTAGTGAGATAGGTGTTGAACAGAAACCTGAAGCTCAGATTAGTTGTGTTACAAGGTCTGGCAAGTGGTATTTTGGGTTTCAAATCCAGGGCTATCTGAATTGCAGTGTATTTCCATGCCCCATGTTTCCCCTTCTTTCCCAGAGTGAGAGCCTGGGCAACAAAACACTGTCAGGCTTAGGGGTGGTGGTGAGAGACTGAAAGAGAAAGCAAGAGATGTCTCGATGGCAAAAAGAGAGAAGAGGACCATTAAGGGAAAACTTTCATTACCTCATAATTTTGCCTGGGGCTTTGAATCCTTTAGATATGCTCTATCTACCCACTAGTCACATGGGACTATTGGGCACTTGAAATGAGGCCAATGCAAGTTAAGAAGTATTAAAAGTACTATATGCACACTGGAGTTTCAAGATTGAACATGAAAATAAGAATGTAAAGCATCTCATCTATATTTTTATGCTTTTTATGCTGTGATTACACAGGGGATGACAATATTTAGATATATCGTGTTGAATAAAATATGCTAATATAATTTATTTTTATTTTTCTGTTTTATATTTTTTGCTTTCTTTTTGTTTTATTTTTTAAATGAAAAAACCAAGTTTAACTTTTCAAGAAAGGCAATAACACTGCAATTCAAAGGTAATAAATTGTTTTCAAAGTCTACAACATACTATTCTTATTATCAAAATAATCCCGTTCAAATATTAAACCCAATTTCTAAAAAACTGAAAGAGTGAAATATGAAGGTTTTCGTCTTTGGGGTAGAGTGTACTCAATTCTTCCCTCCTTTTATTTGAGCTACTGCGCAGTTCCTCCCAGTAACAGGTGTGATTTATTCTCTACTTTCTAAATTTGTGTTGGCCTTGTGAATTTCTCCCAGTAGAATAGGGCAGAAATGATGATGTGCCAATTCTGGGCTTAGATATCAATAGGCCTGTGCTCTGCCTGTTCACACCTTTGGAACTCTTTTCATGTTAACAGGCTGCATGTTAGCCTGCTGGAAAATGAGAGACCAGGTGAAGTAGACACAAGCTGTCCCGGATGAGACTGTCTGTGTTAGTGTTCTGTGGCTGCTCTAACAAATTACCATGAATTCAGTAGCTTAAAACCACCAATTAGTCATCTTACTGTTCTGGATGTCTTAAGTCTAATACAAGTCTCACTGGACTTGTGTTAGAAAACCAATATATCACCAGGGCTGTGTTCTCTTCTGAAGGGAGGCACTAGGAGAGAATCGTTTTCCTTACTTTTTATAGCTTCTATAGGCTGCCCACATTCCTTGGTTTATGACTCCTTCCTTTATCTTCCAAGCCAGCAACAGCAGGTGAAATCTTTCTCCCACCATATCACTCTGACCTCCTCTTCTAACCCCCTATTGCACTTCTAAGGACCCTGGTTATTACATTGGCCCACCATAATAGTCCAGGGTAATCTAATTTAAGATCTACTGGTTACCAACCTTAAGTCCATCTGTAGAATAGTTTCTCTTTTGCCATGTGAGGTAGCATACACATATTCATAGGTTTCAGAGATTAAAATGTGGACATGCGTGTGTGTGTGTGCGCGCGCGCATGGGGAAGTCATTATTCTGCCTACTACACCGAGTTAACCAGCCAGCACTTGAGTAACCCAGAAACTGATTGTAGGTAAGTAAATGAGTTTAGTTCTGACCGGAATTGCCCACCAGAGCCCAGCCCAAATCGCTGATCAGCAAAATGATGAATTAAATAAATCATAGTTAAGCACATTAAATAAAAATTGGGTGGTTTGCTGTGAAAAATAAAAAGAGAAAAGAAGATGTGCTCTTTGAAAAGGTCTAAAAAATGAGCTGACTCCTTATGTTTATGTGAAATACTCTAAGATCAAATTTCTGAAACAATCCTGGTAATTTAAGGCACTTTGTTTTTATTTAACTGTTCTATTAATAATTTTTGCTCTTTTTCTTAAGGTAATGGTAGCATTATTGAGATATACTCTGTCTCACTACTGAATTATTTGCAATGTAGGAAACTTAGTACTGTTTTCCCCATTCTTTCCTATCTACTTTCTCAATTCTGCTCTTAAATGACCTCTATCAGGAAAAAAAAAATACCTTTAATCTTCAGGTCTTTGTTCTTTGGAACAATAATGGCTTATGGCCTGGTCTAAATTTCCATTAATCAATAAATAATATTTTTTTAACAACTCAAGCTGTTTAATTATACTTTTAGTTCTCTTTTAAGTGGATTCAATGTGTAGTAGGTTGCTTATGGTTTATACAAAGTGATACAGCTCACACAGCCAACTTTTAGAAGAATGGGCGTTTTGTTTATCTTCAGGGGAATGTCTCTATATTCCTTACAATGGAAGTTCTCTGTTTCATTTGAGAAACAGAAAGGAAAAACAGTCAAAGTAGTTTTCTGTCAGGCATAAAATTTTAGCCTCCTGAACAAAACCTCAGACAAACTGAGACTCTTTAAAAAAGTTTGAAATGGAAAAAGTGAACTGAGCAGAATAATTTCTAATTGAGGCAAATGAAGTTTTTAAACTTGCAATGTTTTTACCTTGTGATGTTTCATCTATGATTCCAGATTTCCATTTCAAGTATTTAGTAGCATAATACGCAAGAGCAGTGGGTCGACATCATCAATTTGGTGGCAAAGTCTCATAAAACAGGGCCCATCTGCCTATTAATAGCCTCAGGCTGGAAAGGTTCCACCAGAGGGATATGTTTGTGTGTGTGTGTGTGTGTGAGTGACTGGCAAAAGATCTCCATTACCAGCAAAATTTATTACTAAGGATCCTGAAGCTGAAAATTAATAAACAAAGGCAATTATTTGATTACAAGATTCACACATTCAAAGCTCTTGAAAATTCAAGGCATCTACTAGCGGTTCTCAGCCAAACAGTAGATCAAGGGTAATGTATTTAGGAATAAATGAACATGTTGCAAGTGAAATTTTTTTTTTATTTTGCTTCTTGTTTTGCTTTTCCTTCCTTCTTTTGAACTTTGTGTATTTTGAACTTTGTATTTTGAACTTTGCCCCTATGTAATCCTGTCTGACAGGCTATAAAATAACTTACTTTATTTTTCAGTTTTTCCCATAAGGAGCATAATGGGTCTGGAATGACCTAAGAAATTTAGTGATTCTTGTACATTGGGCTAAATACTAAGGTATATCTCTTTCTTCGTTTCATTATTATTATGTTTCTTTTGGGAATCATGTAACCAGGCCTCTTGAGAATGCCTAAATGTCTTTGAGCTGCAAATTAGATAAGGGCTTCTTAATTTCTGATGTGGCTAGTCACGGGCTTACTGGAAAATCACAGTTTTCCACTCCACTGGAAATGGCTTTTCTGCCCACCAGCAATTAAAACACGAAATATTTCACTTAGCTTTGGGGGCACTGGAGAGCTCTGAAGAGACCTGTGCTCGTAGTGTTGCTGCCTGGCTCTGCTCATTGTGGTGAACGGGAACCAGACTGAGCAGCTTGCATGTCAGGGTGTGTGGTGTGTGCGCACGTGTATTTGTGCCAACCTGCACTCACAGGCCTATTTGAAGATGAAATGAGAAAAGACACATTTTCTTATTTAAAAAGTCAGTGTTCTTAGCTGAGTTTTGTATTGTTCTTATCTCGCATATGTAGTATTAAGACAACATTTGTTTCCATTTAATTAACCTAATGAGTACATATACTAGATATATGAAGACAAATGGGGAGATGGGAAGAAGAAACCTATACTGAGCACCTACTGTGTGTGCCTCTATCACCATGATTGTATTAATACTGGCAACATAGATGTTACATCTGAAGCATATGGAAGGAAATGGTTCAGGAAGATCCAAGTGCTTTATATGTCAGAGCTAGAATTCAAAATCAAGTGCAAGTCCAAATCTTGGGCCACGACCATGATAGCATGCCTCTTCACCCAGTAGGCGTTCACAGTTTAGGCCAGCGTAATGTTCATGAACACTTACTAACACTCTTGTCTGTGATATAGAGGATTTTATACACAGTTGTCAGAAATGACGAATGAAATAAATGAAATTAAGAACAAATCTTTATGTAATTCATAGTCACAGAGCCATTGATATAAAAGCAGGTTCCTGATTATATTTTAAAAGCTCCATACCAGCTTTTTTCTTGTAATATTTATCAGGAATGAACCAGATAAATATAGCAGGGATGAAGATATTGCTTAAGCTTCCTGCTTAAAGAGATTTTTATTAGTGTTCCATATGTATTTGATGTTATTTCATCTTAAAAATATATTTCTTAAAAAAAAAAATTAAAATAGCCTGTAAGAATAAGAATATAAATACTGTTACTTATAAAGTGTCTACCCCTTATTTTGAACATGTGAAATACTTGGTCCCCACACACCTTTATAAATAAGAGGTGCCAAAAAATTTAGACACATTTTAAGAAAGGAAAAAATGTATTAAAATTATAATACTCAATATGTACTGATAACAAAAGACAAAAACAAGTCTTGTTTAGCACCTCTTGTAATTGCAGAAATCAAACCTGACTTGAGTATTACAATTTTAATTTACAATTAAATATGTATACATTTTTTGGCATCCTCTGTATTTATAAAAGAATTTATATATTTAATCCTTTAACAACTCTGAGTAGCAGACATTAATATTCAGGTTTAAAACTGAGACTCTCATGGACTGTATAAGTTAACCATCAGTAACAAGGTTTAAACAGTCTTACTCTAAAATACAGACTGCTCCCCCTGATAGCTCAAATTGCTTTCTCCAATACAGACTTGAATATAAATTATCAATGAGGCTATTAAGGATGATTGTTTACATTGGTCTTCGTTACAAAGGTCAGAGAATGGACAGTTGAATGAAGAACACAGCAGTTTTGATTTTTTGTTTTTAGCAGACAGAAGAAATCAGAGAACAGAAAGTAGTTTTAGTTGGTAATCTGTTAATCATATTACGAGTAGCTATGGGAATAATAGAACTGGAGAAGAAAAGTCAGTCTATCTCAGAGATAACAGATCTACAACAAAAGAATCATCAATCGTACCCAATTTCCTTTTCCTTGTCAGAAGGAGCTATGTGAGCAGATAGATCACTTGGAATTGTTTTTTCAGGGCCAGGTGATCTGCAGCTGGTTCACGGTCAATGTTAATGACTCATTGGAGATGTCAATGCTGAACATCTTTGCAGTTTCACGATAAATAACTAAAGAACAGGTTATTCCCCGGTGTCTTCCTCTCATATGCATCATATAAATACTGGACAAGCACAATTTGCATGGAAATTATTTAATGATAGAGAAACAGAAATACACAGTGGTTATGAGCTCTTGATTTTGTGTCATAAAGATGGATTCTAATCTCTTTTGTGCTACTTACAAGCTGCATCTGTTTTCCTCTCAGTACAATGGACATAAGGCTCTAGGGACAGGGTTTTTCTGTAAGTTAAATGAATGTGTGGATGTAAAACATTTGGCACGGTGCCTCGATCAGAGTAAGACATTAAACAGTATCTACTATTAGTATTTGGTTGAAAGATGTAACATTCTGCTGTCTTATTCTTCTCAAAAGGAAATTAATACCCAAATTTATCTCGTGTATTTGTCTTACACAATTGATTGACCCTAGAAGGCCACTAGCTAAACCAAATGGTGCAAAACCCGAGTAGAAACAAAACCAGAGTGTGACTCGTAGCTGCAGAGGACTAGCGCTTTGGTTTGGGCTGTGCTCTTTGGTCCCTTTTAATCTTACCATCCCGATGCTTTACCAGCAGAAAACTACTTTTTCCCAAAGTTTTCATTTGCAGAAACAAGAAGACCCTTGAGGCCAATAGCTAGTTATTTATTTTTAAATGTTCCAAAATAAAAATAATAGTGTGAGGCATTTGCTTCAGCTTTCTTTCTGAAATGACCCTTGACAGGAACTGGAAATAGTTCTTGTCAATGCAGCCATTATCTCTTGTGACCAAACGGGATGTGGGAGGTAGGGTGGAATTTCTGAGTTTTTTGTACATAGGAATAAAATGTCTGTCATTTAGTTAAAATAAATTATTGATTTTAAAATCAAATCAAAATATCGAATCAAACAAGTAGGTACTGTACTTGAATTTTCCCTTATTTGTAAGAACTGTTTTTTCACTATTTTATGAATAGTGGGGGGGGGAGGATTGCAGAATAAGGGGTTATAAATAACAAAAACATGTTTTGGGCTTCGTGAAACCCAGAGGCAATTATAGGACAGTCTGAAAAAAACGTTTAAAATTACCATCATTTCCCAGGAAAATAAATGATCCTCTTTCTTGCCTTATCAAGAAGCAAGCTGAAAAAATGCTTTAAAAACAATTTTAGAGTGCTTGGTTTCCCATTCCACTGCAGGTCTGAGTACAAAGCTCAAATTATTCTTTCCACATCCTAACGCTTTCTCCTCTTCCTGGGAACAAGGGTGTTAAGTGTCCTCAGGATCACTCAGGGCTTGGGCTTGGGAAAGTCTTAGGAGCAAGACAAATGACTAGTTTTGCTGGAGGGGAACTAGAGAAAGCCGGGCATCAAATGCTCATTTTCTCCAGGGGTTCAGAGATGACACAATTTGGGATTACAGTATTTTTGCTTCTAGATCTGCAAAATTTATGTGTCCATGACCTTAGAGTAAAGAAGGTAAAAGAAAGATAATACCATATTAGTTTCTTGTAGAATTTCCTCCAAAGCTCCCATTGTTCCAGGAACAAATATCCATTCCTCAGCATGAGAATTGGGGGGTGGAGGGATGGCTTCTTGGTCTGGCCCCTACCTACTTATCCAGCCTCTTTGGTGGGCTTTCTCTCCTTGGACCTGTGCCTCAGCCATGCTGCACTTCAGAAATGGCAACATCACTGTGATACTCTAGCAATGTAACCGTCTGCCTTTGAATTTCAACTCCTTTTGTTCAGAATGCCCCCACTTCTCTTATTTCTCTTTATTCCTTCATTAACTATTCAGTCATTTAGAACACGCTACTCAGCCCTGAGTCGGGGTTGTGTGTATCTTCTATGGACTTTCTTTTCTAAAAAAATGTTTTTAAAAACTTTATTCAAATTAATATGCGGGTACAATATTTAGGTACATTGTTCTCTTTTCCAGGACAAAGTTCCATTTGTAGAAGAGCCCCTCACCCGGGGGCGTGTTATACACCCTCCCGATGTGCACATTAGGTGAGATCCGCCTCCTCCCCTCCCCCTCCTGCCATACATCCTCTTCCCTCCCGCTTCTACCATGTACTTTCAAAATATCTCTTTTTCTTCTGAATCATTACATTTATCACACTATATTGTAATCTTCAGTGTTCATTGTTGCATCTACCTCCAAACCAGTGACTTTAATTCAATTGGTGATAGGTGAATCCTGGTCAGTGGTTTATTTTAAAGGCTCTCTGGTAATTCTGGTTCACAGCCAGGATTTAGACCTACTGAACTTGACTCAAAGCTCCATGAAGATAAGACAATTGTCTGTCTAGTTCACACTCATATCCTATTTTCTAGGTGAGTGCCAGAAACACAGCAAATGCTCAAGATACAGCTATGCAGCAAATGTCTTTGTATCCCTAGTGTTTGGAATATAATGTTGAGCACAATTCCTTGCTGAATGAGCAAATGAATGAATATGTTAAATTTGGATAGAGTGAGGGGAATTGGAGAAACATAACAAAAATTCTGATATACTCATGCATACACACCAATGAAATGAAAATATTTTCAGTGGTTGTGATGATTTCTTATTGAGAATACCTTCTCATGGTGAGGATCTTGCTTTTTTCTGAATGCAGACATTTTCCAAGTGGTATGGCAAATGTTCAGTTGATTGAAACTCAGAAAAAATTCTGTTTCAGTTCTTTGCAAATCTTCTGAGGTCATTCCAGACCATTTGCCTTGTTCCCTGTTATGCACCAAGGCAGGAAATGTTTTCTCCTTTTTGAAGTGAGCAATTCAAGGGGCTGGTAAAGAATGCACGGGTGCAACATGCTATCAGCTCCTTCCAGCTGTTTACCACAGTCTTTTTCATTCTTAACAGGGACATCAAGTTCTTTTGGATACTAGTGTTGGTTTTATACATAAGACAAAATAAACACTTCCTGTAGGGCTTCAGAGGGTAACTTCACTTAAGTCTTATCTTTCATTTCTCTTCAACCAAAAGAGGAAAAAATAAGATTTGTGAGAGAATTGCCATTTATCAGGTTATGTTGCATACGGTTGGTACATCAAAAAACTGGTTGCTTGGATCCTAAAAGCAGTAAAAGCCCTCACCTTAACTTTCCCCATCTCGTATCACTTATTTTTTTTGTACGTGTGAGTGATCATGGCCTTACCCAAGGTCATCTGAGAACAATAGTACCTTAGTCATAGCCATTCTTAAGGGCTTGTTTAGTAGGGGTTGTTTGGAGCTTCTGCGGTCTGACCTGAGTCATCCCAGACTGTGCCAGGGAGGCTAAAGAATTAGAGTTTTCCCAAAGGAACTCTTGTTATTGTAGCGAATCTCCAGGATAAAACCCATGTCAGTGCTAGGTGATTCACTGGTTGAACAGGGATAGAATATGAATTTCAATCAGAATAGCTTCAGATTAAATTTTTTATACAAAATAAATTTTCTTCTGGAAAAATATGCCAGAGAGACCACCCGAGGGGTGGTGTGATGATCTGGTGGGAAGACTATGGGATTTGGAGTTAGATAGACTTAAGTATAAATGCCATTTCCACCAGGGACTTTGTAAATTGGGTAAAATACTTAACTTCCCAGTGAAAGATGTGAACAACGGCGCCCAGAAGCGAGGCGTCAGAGGAGATGTTCAGGTCATGTTTATTGAAAGGGAAGGACGAACCTCCTGGGCAGTGCAAAGACGGTGTCTACCCCAGAGTCAGTTAGAGACCACTTTTATATGGGACTATAGAAGCTGGGCAAACCTCACAGCTTGTCTAGAAGGTTAGTGTCCTTTGGTATGAAATTCTGGGGGTGCTAGCCAGACCCATTGTGTCTTTATCTTAGGAGGAGAGGCAGAGGAGGAGAAGGGGAAAGGGTTTGTATGTGGCTGTGGCCCCAACAGCTAGAGGCTTAGTTTTTTCATTTATCATATATAATAACCCACTCATAGTATTGCTGTGAACATCAAAAGAATTAAGATATTTTTTGCTCTTGCCCTTGGATGGCACTGATTAGGTCCATTTCTTTGTCATTTCCTTTTCTTGTTAATGAATTTCATTGGCAATTCATATAGAAAGACTTCTTTCCTTATCTGAAAGAAATGCAGCATCACTGGTTTTGCCATATTCACTTTGTGTTTAGAAAGATTAGTTAAAACTATACTATGTGCTGTACAAAGAGAAAATAATAGGGTGCCCTTGTGCTATCCAGCTGTTATAATCAATAGTTTTATAGAGAAACATGGGAAGAACAACAAACATTTGAATAAAGTAGAGTGAAAGAATATAATGGAAAAAGACTGAATTTAGAATCTGCAGACCTGATTCTAATCATAAGTGCAGCTGTGCGATGCCAAACTAACACACAATAAGAATGCTATCTACCTTCATAGTGCTGTTCAGAAAATCAAATGGTGGGATGTTTGTATGTCTACCTTGGAAGTGTGACAACACAATATTCACATTAGTTATTAAGAACAGGTTGTATTTCTTTTCCTAACTACCACCAAAAGGTATTTTAAGAGTGGGGAATGGTAAGCAGTTGGAGAAAGGTCATTTTTCATAATTCAGGGAAGAAGATGGTGGGTTTAGTTATAATCACACATTTTCTCAGCTGCTCCTTAGAAGCAGGACTAGGCTCCAGCCGGGCTAGACTTTATGTAGGCCATCTAGGTATTTGCTTAGTGGAGTGATTAGGTGGGGCCAGCATGTAGATATGCCTGGAAATAGAGTCATCTTTCCTAAATGTGGCATGCCCATGAAAAGGACCATGGAGTATAAAAGTATGGATGACAAGACTGAGGCCCCTAAGAAAAAAGGGTTTATGGGAACAGCAATAAACATGGGGTGTATGTTTGATTATTGAGGATCACACTTCTTAATGTTCATGAAGGTATGCACTACTAAACAAACTAAATTTAGTGGTGTTAAAAAGTTGCTCCAGTAGGTAATTATTTTTCTTACTATCTTTAATTGTTCTGGAAATTGTCTGAACAGATTCTTCCATGAGTTTTCTGTTTCGCAAACTCATTTTAAAGTCTTTGAACCTTACTTGGGTTTTAACAATTTTTTGCAATTATATTATTAGATTTTTACTTCCTCAGGTTTTGGCAAACCCTGTAGCTGGCTGCTTTTCAGGAGGTGGAGCCTAAACCGATCTTCTGCTATTTGGAGGCAGGGAGAGGGAGCAGTAATGGCCTTTGAGCTCTTTTGTTCAAAAGAACCGAATTATACAAACTACCGATAAAACTATAGCAGACTTCAAAGTGTCATACACACATAAAACGGCATCTTATCATGGTAATTCAGAAGCCCTCGCACAGTGGGTTACTCATTGGAGTGACACTTTAGGTTTAGGAATGGGATGTTGTAGTGAATAGATAAAACAGTGAGCTCATCATTTGTAAGCACACCTGGAAAGTTAGTTTATGGGATGAGCAAACAAGTTGCCCACGAGGGAGTGGTTTAGAGAAGGGCAGTGAGTGTAGGGAGGATGTGGGTGGGGAAGATTTGCAGAAGGAAGTGAATTCTGACTTGACTAGGAGTGTGACCCTCAAAGGGTAACCAATGGGAGTCCTCTAGGGAGGTATGACGTGGTGAAGCGTTGACTAAAGAAAGGCGACAGACAGAAATAATAGCCAGAGTCTACTATTTGACCACTCTTAGTTTTTACTTGGAACAGACTTTATTTAGAAACAAGGCTTCAATATTGCTGCTTTTGCTGTGGTGGAGAGTTTTGTTGAAACGGTAGACAGAGCCTAGTTAATTATTATGGCAAGTACTGACAGACTTCCTTATATAATCCTGTTACCAATGGTGCTCACATATCTGAAGAAAAGACTGATAGAGGGTGTAGCCCAAACCTGTATGTGTAGATGCTTGAGTTATTGTACCCAACCCTTTAGAGCTCCCATGTTTCCTGGTCAAATATATTCTTTGTCCGCTTAAAAACAAAGCACACACACACAAAAAAAAGATGCCTGGTGAGAACACAAAGGCCGATGGGAGTTTTCAGACAGGAAAACTGCTTCAGACTTGGTTTTAGAATGTAGGGATCAGAGGTCAAGTAAGAACTTACAGAGATGGACATGTGAGATGGACCTTAAGGGAAGGTGATATTTATGGAAAAATTAATCTGGATGTACACAACAAGATGGGCATAGGCACCGAAGTGGGGATGGTACAATGTGGACTATCATTTTGAATATTTCTTCCTAAATTTAGAAGAGAAATTGCATTAGACTACATTGTAATCAGAGGATCTTTTATTTGTATATGTAAGTAATGTGGAACATGGAGGATTTAAAAAATAATAACTAAAAATTGGTAAAAGTAACATTTAATATCCCTGTTCAAATCATGATTCTTTGACCTTAAACCTCTTTTGCTTTGTGATGTATGCTCTCCACATTAGTTAATTGTTCTTTAGGAGTACTTTATTAGATATTTTTCTATCTCTCCATAGTATTCTATTTCACATATTATAATTTAAATTTATAAATCAACACTTTTTTGAAAGCAGAATCATAAAATCAAACGAATATCATGTTTTATTTGAACAAGCACTTGTGAATTTTTGAGCTTCTCTTTGTCAAGTTCCACATTCATAACTGGAAAAGAAACATTTGTCTGACCACATTATAGAAAGGACTAAAAAAACAGCCTATTTACACCTTCATATTTCAACAAATTTATTTCAACAAGTTGCTCTCACCTGGTCTCTTCAAAAGGCATCAGAGCCCCAGAAAGATATGTGTTTACTGCCAGAGCTACAATTGTAGCTTCTCAGAATTCGGCTATTGCTATAGCTAAATAATTTAGAGTATATATGGAATTATCTATTTAAGGCTCATACTGTTTTTTTTTTCTTTTCTCTTCTTTTCTTTTTTTCTTTTTGGTCTCCTTTCTTTTATGTACCTCCTTGGTTACATACTAGAACAACAACACTTGATTTAAGTGCACAGACCACATAAGATTTGGAGGTAGTATTTTTACAGTTCTTTTCCAAGAAAACTATATTTAGTGAAACATGAGATTCAAAAAGTTATTTGGGCATCAGTAAAATCTCATTACAGACTTAGAAGAGAACCCCAAACCAATCATGCTTCTTTCCCACTTGATGAGTTTTCATAGTGGCCCTTCCTAACACAGTGTGAAATCAGGCATGTTCACTCATGTAGGTTATTTGATCCAAAGTGTATAAGCATTATATTCTTTATGAGTGATTTATGTAAATGTAAGTAGACCCTAGAATGATTTGTCTCTGCCATCAAGCATGACACGAGGTGGTTAAGCAAATGCATCTGTAGCCTGTCACAAAGAAGGCCCCATGGGGGAGAGGGTGGGTTTGGTAAGCTCTCACCTAATGGGCACAATGAATGGGTATATGGCACACTTCTTGGGTGAAAGGCTCAAATGCAACTTGGACTTTACCTAACAAGTGCAAACAATATAACCCAATAGTTTTTTACCTTCATATTAATCTTAAATTTAAAAAAATTTCTTGTTGTTTAATCAAGGCAAACTTGTTTTAACATGATTCAAAACATAATTCAAATCATATTTCAATCAAAACATAAACAGAAGGTACAATTGAGATCTAAATACTCATGTGTTAAGTTCAAAGTTGAATGGAAAAAGACCAATATTTTTGCTTCTTAGGTCTTTATAGTTCTCAAAGCATTCAGAACTTTGACACTCTGTTTGATTACTTTTTTCCATGTATGAATATCTAAGAGCTCATCAACAGCTAAAGTACGGAAGGACTTGGGAATGAGAAAGACAAGAGAAGACATTTAAGTTCTAGTGTCTATGGTCTGTGTTGCTCTTATCCATTGACATGGTCAATCATTTGAAAGTTGACCAAAATATGATGGTTTATAATATCTCATAACATGGTTGTGAACAACCCCAGTGATTTTGTAAAGACTGTATTTTCAGTAAATTTTGCAATGTGGACCAAATGCTTTCTACTTTCTCAAAGATTAATCATATTGAAGAGTTAAATTTTTTAGACCCTTTAAGAAAACATTATTTGGGGACTTACTATATACTAGGCACTTGTTAGGTGCCAAAAATAAAAGAATAAACAGATGTTGCCTCTGCTCTCATGAATAGTATATTCAATTGATGTCAATATCACTTTTCACATAAATAATCACATACTGCCAAAAAATGACTGAACTGTTAATGGGTTATGTATAGTGTTGAAAAACAGAAAAACTAACCCAAAGAAAACAGAAAGCAAGAAACGATAAAGAACAGAAAATAATAAAAGAGTAGAGAAAGACTCAATATAGAGGATCAAAACAGCAGAAAGTTTAGTTCATTGCAAAGGTTAATAAACTTAATCTACCTCAGCTGAAATTGATCAAGAAATAGAGAAAAGTCACAGAAACTAATATTAGAAATGGATGGATGCTGCAGACATTGAGATGAAAATAAGAAGGTACTATGAGTGATTTTCATATTCCTTGATTAGGAATATGAAAAGTTAGATGTAATAGACAAATTCCTGAAAAAACACAACCTTCTAAAATTGACTCAGGAAAATCCATACAACCTAAATATTCCTATAAGTGTTAACTAAAATCAATAGTTGAACTCAGAGGACTGCCACTTCTGGTCTTGACAGCAACTGGTATTGTATTGGACTTGCCTTCTAGCTAAAAACAACTATAAACTAAAGAAAATATGCAGGGAGGTACCTGTGGCTCAAGGAGTACACCGCGGGTGGCAGGTTCAAGCCTGGGCCTGGCCAAAAACTGCAAAAAAAGAAAAAAGAAAAAGAAAATATGCAAGAAAACTGTTGTCAGCATTGAAAAGCAGGCATGTAACACTATAATCGTTAAGATAAAGGAAAACCATAGGGTAAGCCTTAGTATTTCCCCAGGTCTGACCTTTCTTCCCCGTCTCTCCATCCCTTCCTCCCTCTCTCTCTTTTCCTTGTTCCTCTCTCCCTCCCTCTCTCCCCTTTTCCTTTCCTTCCTTTCTTCCCTGGGACAGTTCTTCCTATAGCACAGAAGGCAGAGACTGCAGATTAAGGCTGCCTGAAGCAGCTGAAATTTGTAAGGCAGGATACCAGAGGAGACCAAACCGCACGGAGGGTGGACACCAGAACTCTGTGTGAGGATTTAGCACGAATCTTTGCCTCAGGTTAGCCTGGCTTCTGCAAGACAAAAGTCATGAAGCCTGTAGGGATCTCCTGCTGCAGGGCTCAACAGTGATGGCAGAGATTCTATATTTGTGGTGAAATCAAAGAGCAAATAAAAAATATATATCTATATATCAGTTGTATGTTATGTCCCTATGCCTAGATATTAGTGAGCTCTGTCTCTCCTCTCTCTTCCTTTGCCTCTCTCTGCTCTCTCTCTCTCTCTCTCTCCACACACACAGACACACACACACAGGGTGGACATAAAGTTCGTGTGCAATTGAAATTTAATTTGCACACGAACTTTATATCCACCCTGTGTGTGTGTGTGTGTATGTGTCTGTCTATCTATAAAACTTTAAGAAGTAGTATAAAATTACATGTCTATATAAAAGTGTGGCTATTCCCCAGGTCTCATTGGAGTAGATCCTAGGAAGAGAGTTCTCCATGACTTACCCAGTCCTACAATTATGAAATTAGCATTAATTTCTAAAGCAATGGGTAGGAAATTGGCAGAAGCCATCTGATCTCATAATCTAGTAATCTTATTCTAATATAGTATTGAACTAAAGTAGAGGAAGTTCAAATTCATAGCCTAATCAGGTTATTTTGAAATTGATATAGGTTTGACAGTTCTCAAAACTAGTTTTCTAATGAACTTTCAGCTTTAATTTTTAAGAATTGGAATTTCATGGCAAATTCATTCAGCCTAGTTTTATATTTTGTGTTAAATATCATGCTTTTTTTGCTATGTACAAATCCCTTTGGCATAGACTTAAAAACACTGAAAATACGCTTTAACAAACTGAGAAGAAGGGAAAATCGGATTTTTCAAGAATGATTATGACTTTAGGTAGAAATCTATAATATTCTTGAGTTGAATGTTTTATATTCCTAATCCTCTTTAATCTTTGGAAAATAAAATTTAGTCATTGGCTTGGCGCCCATAGTACAGTGGTTACGGTGCCAGCCATATACACCGAGTCATTGGCTTGGCACCCATAGTACAGTGGTTCGAACCCAGCCTGGGCCAGCTAACCAACAATGACAACTGCAACAAAAAATAGCCAGGCGTTGTGGTGGGCGCCTGTAGTTCCAGCTACTTGGGAGGCTAAGGCAAGAGAATCGCTTGAGCCCAAGAGTTTGAGGTTGCTGTGAGCTGTGATGCCATATCACTCTATTGAGGGCAACATAGTGAAGTCTCTGTCAAAAAAAAAAAAGTTATAGTGTGTGTCTTATTAAGACAATGCAAATTATAGTTATAAGACAAATGCAATCTTGAACTCTCAGCAATGGAACAAAAACATGAAGACCTCACAGTATAAAATAGGCTCTGACCCAGAGGCTAAGTGTACTTCCCAGCTGTTTGGACTTTTCAAAGTGCTGCTATCTTTACAGTGCCCAGTTTTAGCTACTTGTGCTGTGTTTGCACTGTGTGTAACTGCTGTTATTCATGCTGAAATGAGAACAGTTTATGTCTGTTTATTCCTCGCATCTGAGCAACTTTACTGGTGCTTTTTTCCCCCACTTTCTGTTAGCTCAACTGTTTGCAAACCTATTTACCCAGAAAGGGGAAAAAAGATAATGTAAAATAGTGTTCCATATTGTAGAGATATTCATAGTTATTTATTAAGTTTAAAAGTCTTCATAGTGAATATAAAGAGTAGGGATGTGTGTGGGAACGCAAAATACACATTTTATGTTTTATTGGATGTTCGACCACCTTTCTAATGAACTTGCCTTTCCATTTGACCAGATATTTGTCTTCACAGCTGTAACATATCAAGGTCTTCCAAACTCCAAACACCTAATAAATAGGATCCATATTATTAGAAATTTTCATTTATGAGTTGGGTCAGCGTCCTATGTATTTGATTCATCTTTTCCATTTTTAGCTCTGAAATCAGTTTCTCATCTTTCTTAAAAGTATACCATGCAATAGTTGCTACCTACATGTATTGAAGATTTATATATCAATAATTGGAATTGACTTGCCAAATTTAGATTTAATTTTCTGCACTTAAAGTTTATTCTAAGTGGAAAGATGGTATTGAGTAAGACAACATTTTTGCATATAATTTTTTATAACAATTTTATATTTTGAGCTCATATTCAGAACTTAATCTGTGATAATTTTGAACGGGCAGTGTATTCCTTCAGATAGGATAGTGTTTGCTTTAGCCACGAATCCTGGGACATTGTTTATCAAATAAGGCTTTAATTCTTGATCTTGGGCTTTTTCAGAACCCACAAGTAATTTTAAGTCTGGACCCCAAACCTGAAGTTTTGAATATTTCTCCAAAGTTTTTTTGATGCTTATTTTTTCCAAGAGATAAATATTTTCTAGATGTCCTCTCCTGCCTTCTGCCCAGAAAGATACAACTTTCTTGTTCAATTTTATTGGCAGAATCTTAACCCACCACCTTGCAAGTATCTCCTTGAAAATTCATTGCTCTCTTGGTTCCTGGGATCAGCAAATGCCCCAGGGCAGATTTAATTTCAACCCTCCTTAATCCCTCTGTCTAACTGCTTCCTTTCCCTTCTGCTACCTTGAAGATTTTCCTTTTTCTTAGGAAAATCTAGTTCAGCGATGCTTTGTCTCTCAGCAACCTTCTTATGCTCCTAAAAGGATTACCCAACTGCCCCAGGATAGCCTCTGTGTTGACTTTTATCATTAGACATTAGTTTTGCCTGCTTTTGAATTTAGGCAAATAGAATTATGCAATATGCACCCATTATCTATGGACTTTTTTTTTTTTTTTTTGGCTTAGTATCATAGATTTACCTAGGTTTCTGTGTGTAGTAACTGTTTTTTATTGATATTTTATGACTATGCTACAATTTATCCATCCTATTTGTTAGTGAATAAGTGTATTATTTTCTAATTTAGGGCTATCATAAAAAATACTGCCATGAGCCTTCCTATGTATTCATTTTCATGTGGTATACAGCTAGGAGTTGCCAGTGTTTGTGTGTGTGTGTGTGTGTGTGTGTGCGTGTATGTATTTTGGGCAGTTTTTCAAAGTAGTTCTATTTTAAATTCTCTCCAGCAATGTGGAAAAATAATAGCTTTTAAGCATTCTCACCAATATTTGTCACCATCAAGTTTGTTTGCCTGTTCATATATTTGTTTTAGCATCAGTCATTCTGATGGGTGAACAGCGGCAACTTGTTTAGTTGGCCTCTTCCTGTTGGTTATTATTTTATACCTTTTATATATTATTTTTTACCTTATCATATTTATAGCTTATTGGACTGTAATAAGCAAGCCCCCTGCCCCTGCACCAAGCCCCCTACCCCTGCTACTAATCTCCCAACCCATAGATTTAAAGAATATAACAAACCCTTTACCCTTCAAAGGGGCAATGTTTTGTGTCTTAGCCCCAGCCCCCACAAGGGTGGAGGAGCTAAATTCTGGGAGAAGAGATAAGCTTACAGAAGGAAGGGAGGGGTATGATTTAAAGAAGCCCCTGGTGCAATACCCCCGGGTGGAAAGTCCCGAGTTCCTTGGAAACTTACCCAACTCTTATGCCCATACTTTGTACCCCTGAACTATGTATGAATCATGTACCTTATGACCCGTGAAGTAATGAACTTGTGATGTATCTTATGATTTATGAACCAATAGGTACCCCCACCCTGCAACCCTGCTTTAGCTGCTATGATGAGCTTCTGTATTGCGCTAGCTTGCTTTGCTGACCACGCAAGAAAAACGGTATAAAAAGATTGCCGGCCTGGCATTTGGGGCTGCATGCCTTTATGGTATCAGCCCCCTTCAGGTATAATAAATTTTATCAATTATTGCATCAAAGTGAGGTCCATCTTTGTATCTCTGTGACTCGGTTTACTTCAGGACATTCTGCTGTCCTCTTTAGTGGAGAAAAATTAGGCTAGTGAAGAAATTACTTGAGTTGTCTTTTTATATTTTTTTCTGTCCTTGCAGTCTTCATCAAATACACGTATGGTCAATATCTTTACCCAGGCTGTGACTTTTCACTGTTTCAATGAGGTCTTGATGAATAAAGTTCTTAATTTTACAGAAACCCGATTTTTTTTTTTATTGTTTTCCTTCATGGTGACTCCTTTTTTTTGTCCTATTTAAGAAATATGTCCCTTTCCAATTTATGAGGATATTCTTTCATGTTATTTTCTTGACTATTTATTGCTTTGCTTTTGAATTTACACATCACAATTCACATGTTGATTTTTATGTACTGTTATAAATCAAGAGACCGTATATCTACTGTTTGTAGGTTCTTTCTTCTGTTCCTTTGGTTTATTTGTTCGTACCTCAATGCCACATTGCCTAAGTTTCTGTAACCACACAATAAATCTTGAAATCTGGTAGTGAGAGTGCTCCACTTATTCTTCCAGAATTGTTTAAATATTTTTGGCTTTTTTTGTTTTTGTGTAAATTTTCATGCCAGATTTTCATTTGGGTTAAAATATCTATGAAGATTTTATTTGGTGGGCGGGACCTTTGGCTCATGCTTATAATCCTAATACTCTGGAAGGATGAGGTGGGTGGATTGCTTGAGCTCAGGAGTTTGAGACCAGCTTGAGCAACAGCGAGACCAGCTAGACATAGTGGGGCATGCCCACAGTCTCAGCCACTTGTGAGGGTGAGGCAAGGGGATTGATCAGTCAAGCCCAAGAGTTTAAGGTTGTTGTGAACTATGTCACCAGGTTGACAGAGTGAGACTCTGTCTCAATAAAAAAAAAAAAATTATTTGGATTCTACTGAATTTGTAAATTAAATCATGGATATTGAAACTTTTACAGTAATGATGAAGATTTATTGAAATCTTTCAAATTTCTCTCTCTAGTGTTTTGTAGTATTATGTAGAAGTCTTACACGTGTTTTTTGGATTTATTCTTGTGTATTCAATTTTATGTCTTGTAAATGTTATCTTTTTAAAATTATATTTTCCAACTGTTTTTACTGGCATATGTAAGTACAAATAATTTTATATCCAGCAACTTTGTTAAATTTGCTCACTATTTCTATCCTTTTATCTGTTAAAATTCAAGTTTTCTACATTCACAAACACGTTTCCTAGTTCTTCAATGTTTTATTCTTTTTCCTTTCATAATTTAACTGAATAGTGAATATATGTGGTGTAGCAAACACCTTAGTTTTATTTCCAAAATCTGGGATAAGGTTTCAATATTTCACCAATTATGTTTGCTGCAGGTTCATTTAGATATCCATTATCAGTTTACAAGAGTCTCAGCTTATTGCTAGTTTGTTAAGAGTTTTTATAATGGGGCCAGGCGCGGTGACTCGCACCTGTAAATCTAGCACTCTGGGAGGCTGAGGCTGGTGCATTGCCTGAGCTCACAGTTTCAAGACCAGCCTGAGCAAGTGCGAGCCCTCATCTCTAAAAATAGCCAGCTGTTGTGGTGAGTGCCTGCAGTCCCAGCTACTTGGGAGGCTGAGGCAAGAGGATTACTTGAGCCCAAGAGTTTGAAGTTGCTGTAAGTTGTGACAGCACAGCAATGGTGACAAACTGAGTCTCTGTCTCGAAAAATAACAAAAAAAGAGTTTTTATATGGATTACTGTTACATTTCATCATTATTTCTCATCAATTATTTTGCCTATCACACCTTTATTGTTTTCAAAAGGTAAAAACTTCAGTCTTGTGCAGGAGTAAAGTGGGCCATCATCTGTCCATCTGGTCAACATGTGGGTAGTTTTAAAGACTTTTAAAGTCTATTTTTTCTTTTATTAAATCATAGCTGTGTACATTAATGCATTTATGGGGTACAATGTGCTGGTTTTATGTACAATTGGAAATACTTAGAACAAAGTGGTTAACATAGTTTTAAAGTCTTTTAAAGACTTGCCTCCAATGTTTGTGTTTGTCATTCTCTATTCCCCACTCCCGTGCATTTCTCTAACCCCACTTCAGAGGACTTGATGCTTTTCATTCCTTACAGTTTCCACGGCCTGTGTCATGTATGAATAAGCTTTCTTTTTTGACTTCCTCATTTCTTTCCTCCTTTACCACAGCTCTGTTGACACTCAGTATTTAATTTTGTATAACCTACTAAATTATTTACCATAGTTTCTTCTGCTTTCCAGCCTCCTAAATGCCTACTTATTCATTCAACTAATAATTATGGGTTAAGATTGCTATATTTAGCAGAAGAAGAAGAAGAAGAGGAGGAGGAGGAGGGAGAAAATTACATGACATCCACTTAAATTTAAATTCTAGATGAGCAACAAAAATATTTAATTTTTAGTATAAGTATGGTCCAAATATTGTACAGAACATACTTATGCTAAAAATTATCCACTCTTTGTCTGAAATTCAAAGTTAACTGGTCTTCCTGTGTTTTATCTGACAACCCTATAATGGGTTAGTAACATTGTAAGTGTAGATAAATAACGTTCAAAAATTCCTCGCTCTCAGGAGTTTACCTTCTACTGGGTAAGACAGATACTACACCTAGTAAGTAAATCATGTAGAATGGTGGAGAGTGGTAAGTGCTATGAAAAAGAAATGAAATAGGGTAATAGATATCAACAAGATGAGATGTCACTTTAGATATGGTGAAGACTGTCAAAGGCCAGGTGTGGTGGCTCATGCCTGTAATCCTAGCACTCTGGGAGGCCGAGGTGGGTGGATTGCTTAAGTTTAGAGTTCAAAAGCAAGACCCCATCTCTACTAAAAATAGAAAAAACTAGCCAGGCATTGTGGTGGGCACCTGTAGTCCCAGCTACTTGGGAGGCTGAGTCTTGAGCCCAGGATTCTGAGGTTGCTGTGAGCTATGATATCAAGATACTCTAGCCTGAGGCAAAGAGTGAGACTGTATCTCAAAGAAAGGGAGGGGGGAGTATAAAAGTGAAAGTGAAGGTATAGCAAGCACAGGAATTGTTCAAATCTGGGGGAAAATATGTTCCAAGCAGAAAAAGGAACACGTGTAACCAGAAGTAGGAGTGCTTGCTGGTAATGGCCACGCAGACAGCAAGGGAAAGAGCTGCAAGATGAGGTCAGGATAGGAATAAGAGTCCAGACGAGAAGGGTATTGTGGCCACTGGGAAAAGGCGGCTTCTCTGAGTGAAGTAGAAGGGCAGTCTTTAAACATGACTCACACTGTTAAGGGACAAGACATCGTAATAAGAAGTCTGGCTGCTATACTGAGAATGGACAGTATTGAGCCAGTGGAGGCCAAAGGAGAGATTGCTGCAAGAGATGATGGTGGCTGTGACTATTATGTACTAGGGGAAGTGATTGCAATAAAGGTGATGAGAAAAAGCTCAATTCTGAATCATTTTGGCAGTAGATATCAGGACTTCTTGATGGAGAGGACATACGTTTTAAAGAGAGAGAGCAGAGTCGTGGATAATGCTAAGGCTTTTGATGTGAGCAACTGGAAGAATGGTTCAGTTCTACAGCCCCCCTTGTCTATTTTAATTCCCTCTCTTCTTTTCATCCTCACAGCTTTATGCTTCTTAAATATGTTTTCAATGACAGTATGGTGGGACTTTTAGTTGGGGCGATGATAAACTTGCACGTCCAACATGCTTCTTCAGAAGTCTACATTGGTTTTCTGATAAATTAATCTTACTAAATTTTGATTTGCAAGGAAGAAGCACTGTTGGAATGTCACTGTAATGCGATATTTTATTTTTACAAAGGTGATGGAAAAAACTGTCCATTACCAAAACAATGTGGCTCATGTCCATGTAACACATGTGATTCAATTAGAATTTCCTTGTTGTATTTGGTTTCCGTGGAGAGAGATTATTTTTTTTATCCTTGTGCCACCGCTAATGTGATATCCATGAATTAACTTCCCCATAATTAAACTAGTCCATTTTTGTATTCTGGAATGACTGATGGCAATTGTTCAAGAACTTTTATGTACCCCAAGAGAGAGATTGCACTGCTGTATAATTCCAGAAGGAACTGGAAAACATCTGACACATCGGAGTAGATATTTAAAACTTCTCATTGAGAAGTATGAGAAGGGTGCGTTTAAAAAGTTAGATAAGTGCACAAATTGTTACAGTCTCTGTTTGGTTAATTTGTCTTTTTTTCCTGTTTGAGCATGACAAGTCCAAGTTTTATGCTATAGTTGGCTAGTTACTGTTTCTCTCTTTTTCTCTTTCATAGAAGGATTTCAAATCTAAACTGGACTTTTTATTTTTTATATTTTACATATTTCTCCTATATTTCTGTCCTTTCTGTTCTCCAGAATGATCAACCAAAAAATGTTAAAGAAGAAATACACTATAATATATTTATTTTGTTTATTTATTTATTTATTTTGCAGTTTTTGGCTGGGGCTGGGTTTGAACCTACCACCTCCGGCATATGGGGCCGGTGCCCCACTCCTTTGAGCCACAGGTGCACTATCATATATTTTTTAAAAAACTAGGTACTATAAAATATTCTCTATACCAAAACCTCACATCTTTACTAAGAGTAACTTGGACAGCTAAGAGACTGAGGATCAATGGGATGGCTTTATGTTGAGAATCAGATGTACCTTATGAATAAGTTTAAAAAATTAAAGTTTGGGGTAGCACCTATGGTTCAAGGAGTAGGGCACCAGCCCCATATACTGGAGGTGGTGGGTTCAAACCCAACCCCGGCCAAAAACTGCAAAAAAAAAAAAAAAATTAAAGTTTGCAAATGAAAAATGCACTGAATAACATTTCAGTTCTTTTCAAATTGTTGATGCATATGACAATTATCAGGAAACTAAAACATTCAAGGTTTAGCCTTTCTGTGCCTATTTCATTTCACAACTGTGTCTTAAATAATCCATGTGACCTATTTAAGTCGCAGCATGCTAAATAAAATTCTATTTATGTGTTCTGTTGTTGTGTTTCTTAAATTGGAGTAACTGAATCCCCTGAGGACCTGCGCCAGGTTTCCAGGAGTGGATATCCAGGATGAACGAGGTGAGACTTCCTGGAGCATATCCATGTAATTAGAGTTTTTTTGAACTCTACATTTATATAAAGCTGATGTATTTTGCTGTGGAACACAAAGTGTGCATGAAGGATACCCAAAAGGAATCCCTATTTGCTGTAGATCCCTTTGGGCTGTACCCCAACCCAAGATTCTAGGTGTTCCATCTTCTCTGCTGCTTGGGTACTTTGGTATAAATATTTAAGGAACTTTCTAAAAGTTCCCAAGGGAAGTTCTTATGATGTCAGCCCATTCTGCAGAAATTTCTAGGGGTAAATACTGATGATATCATATCCCACGGCTCTTGTGAGAGTGTAGACTATTATTGTAGAATAGCCCGCAGAACGTGATGTAAGTGTACAATTATCCCAAGTTCCTTGGTCTTCCTTTCTTAGCAGAACATGTCTGATGTTGTCCCAAGTAAGTCAATTCATTCACTTTGGGCAATGCTTTCAGTCCTACACAAAAATAACTTTAACTGATGAATTTAGAGTTTTCTATGTTTAAGGAACTCTTCTGTAGTGTCTCTTTCAAAGATCTTAGCAACTCGCTGAGTTGAGTATTATTCTCGTCCCTCTCTGAAGATGAAAGCCTGAGTGTAGGGTGATCAAGTCATGTCCTCAAGATCTCACAGTCCAAAAGAAGAAGACCCAGGCCTTGAACCAAAGTGGTCCTCCTTGGCGGTCCCACATTTAAGTATTATCTCTATTCTTCATCCGGAAAGAATCTTGAAGGCCTAACACTCCAAATAAAGTATTTATAATCACAGGTAGCAGTAGATTTCTGTCATGTGACCTGGTCCTCGCTTAAGTGGTGGGACTCCAGTGGCACCCAGTGGTTGGCTCCCACAAACAGCATCGGTTTACACAGTGGTCCACAGTCAATCCCAAACCAAACTACGGAGTTGATGAAATTTTGTTCCTTTCACAGCCCCACCTTCTACATACTCGACCTTTCTTGCCACACTATCTCCAAATGCTTTCTAACCTTCCTCTCTTGTGTAAATAGAAGAGAATATGATACCAGCCTTATAGGGTGGTATATGGATTCTACTTCAAGCTGATGCAAGGGAATTTAAGCCATCTGAATTGTCTCAACTGAGCATCTTCATTCAAGCATTTTGTTTTCTCTTTACTGAAAAGATTTGAGTACATTAAAATGTCAGCATTCAGGAACCATGTGGCAAGATAATATGAGGATGAGAGGCCCTTGAAATAACTCCTTTATCTTCATAAGTTACTCCCTTTCATGAGCCTGAGAGAGAATAGAAATGGTCTATAGGAAAAACAGTGTGAAGTTTCTTTGCTTATTTAGACCTACTCTCCTCTAGTGAAGTGAAAGTTCACAGTGGTCCAATACTTGCTGAAGTAGGTATTTTCCAAGTTTCTGGGGCATAAGAGCACATATCTCATTATTATTGTTGTCCTTTTCTTCCAAGACTGTAGCAGGTGTCTAGGCCACCCACGTTCCTTCTAGACACTCTGCTCACCATTGCTGCCTGTACAGAGGCTGCGAGATTAAATGGCTCAAACCTGCGCATTCTGTTCTTGTGACATTTTGGTAACCAGCAGTGAGTAGGATCTTTTATGGAAACACTACATCCTGGAACGCCTGTGTGTTTTGTATTATTCTGATATGAAACTGCTGGAAATAAAACCTTCTTCCTTATTAAATAAGTGCTTAGAGGACTCTTTTGTCGATCACAGTTTTTTATCTGTTTATAATGTTTATCTCTCTTGCAGGACTCACTAAACTCGTGGACTTTTTTTTTTCTCTTTTATATCCTCAGTGCTTAGCAGAATATTTAGCAGAGAGAGTGCTCAGTAAATGTGGCATGGATGAATTAATGAATAAGGGGCTAAATAAGTACATTCATGTTGAGTCTATATATAACTTTATCCTCCATAGAAATATGTGTAGAATAATTCTCCAGCATTTGAACACCAGAAGGTATCCAACAGTATCAGGTAGCATAATTTATGCCACTAGAATAAGATACTGACCTAGGCAAGAATAGTCCTGTTCATTCATAAAAATTTAGGACTTAGGTTGTAAGTAAGTACTAATTTTAGATAAATTTCCAGAATAAGCCCCAATTTGAGCAACATTTTTAAGAGTCATGCAAAAACTTCAAAACAACTTTCCTTACTTATGCCTTAAGCTATATTAAAGAAGATACAGTAGCCCTTCCTTACTTATCACATAAGTTTGTAGGCCTTTTAGGATTATATATAGGTTGGACAATTAAGTTCGCAAACTCATCCTAGCAAAAGTGCTACATACCTCATTGCTGAATGTCATTACCATCACCTTTGAAGTACTGCCCTGAGGGAGCTGTGCACTGATGCCAGGACTTAGTCTACCTTTAAAGCACTCTTGGAACTCTTTTTCTGAAATGACCGTTAGCTGTCTTTATACAGCTGACATTTAACTTTGCAAACTCATCTTAAAAAAATTTCTTTGAAGAGTGGACTGTACACTGGTATGGGTGCAGCTTTCCAAGGGGAGTACTACAGAGGTGCCCGCAGTGATATTCAGCAGTAAATATGTAGCACTTTCTGTAAGATGAGTTTGGAAATTTGTCCTACCTACCTCCATTCTACCCTTCCAGTTTACATCAGTATCCTCAATGAGCTCCTCTTGCCCAACATGCGAGGCCTTATATGGTTGTTAGTCATTCCACTCCTTCCCCTGGAACAACCCCATCCCCAATTCTTTCATTTTTTTCTTTCTTTCTTTTCTTCTTCTTCTTCTTCTTCTTCTTCTTCTTCTTCTTCTTCTTCTTCTTCTTCTTCTTCTTCTTCTTTTTAAGATAGAGTCTTTACTATGTCACCCTTGATAGAGTGCTCTGACATCATAGCTCACAGCAACCTCAAATTCTTGGGCTTAAGCGATTCTCTTGCCTCAGCCTCAGGAGTAGTTGGGACTACAGGTGCCCACCACAAAGCTCGCCCATTTTTTTGTTGCAGTTGTCATTGTTGTTTAGCAGGCCCAGGTCAGGTTCGAACCTGCCAGCCTTGGTTTATGTGGCTGGCACCGTAACCATTGTGCTATGGGCGCCGAGCCCCCAATTCTTTCTTAATTCTTCTCAGTCGACTTTTACCTACCTTTAGGGGACCATGACTTATTCCCTGACAACTCTTGACTTCCCATTTGTTGTTTTTCTGAGTTCCTAGAACACATTAGCACCACAGTCACAACCTTATCTCCTGCCCACTTGTTCTGTTGTATTAATTTTCTGCCCAATTGTAAACTCTCTGAGGACAATGATCATCTCTGAATCCCCTGAAATACCAAGTAAAAGACTAAGCCCATCAGAAACTTCTCAGCAATATTTCTTGTCCGTTAACAGACACTGATATTTTTATGTTTCACTGGCCCCGTCACTGATACTTGTCACATCCATTTCCTCTTTTTGCTCCTCTCTAAAAATTAAAATCATTTATCAAAATTCCTTTCATGACCTGTCAGAGCTGCACGCTATATTTTAATGAAATGATGTCCAAACTTGTCTGAAAGGAAATTTTGACTTCCTAATTGAAACCTTTGTCCACATTCTGCTGCCAGACAGAGACGCTTCTTTGGGAAACACTCTGTTTGGTTTCCCTTCTCAGCACGCAAAGAGCACAACACTCTGTGGGTTAAAGATCTTCACGAATTTAACATCTTGAGGTGACAAATCCAGGAAACTATATGGCCACAATGGAATGGATAAACAAAGAGTATACTGAACATACTCTTTCTGGAAAGAATCTTTTCCCCTATTTTTCATTTAGAGCTAAGAAATGAAATGAGTCAAGAGTTGCAAGCTGACCTGTAAGACTGAAGCAGCACTTTCCCAGGCATGAGAAAGGATGTGCGATTGCTGACATTGGTTTTAAAATGTTTAAATTGTAAAGAAAGGAAATAATATCTGGGATGGTTATTTTTAACTGAAATTAAGATCAAAGATCATTTCCAAGTGGAAACTAAGTGGATGCTTTGGTGCTCTAATTTAATATAAAACAGTTTGCTAATTTTTGTCTCCTTTTTATTGGCTTGCACCTCTGCAATTATATTGATTTCAAATGTCTGTATTTGTAGGGAAAATCATATTTTAATTGGCTTTTCTTTTAACTTGATTATAAGTTAATGGTAATAAATTAGCAGTGAAGTTCATGTGTTTAGCCACTGAACAGATTTAATAGCAATTACAAAGGTCAGTGTGTTATTCAAATCCCATGGACTTTAATATATTTCACATTCTAATATACCTTATTGGACTTGTCATCTATTATATGACACTACATTATAAGTATTTTGTTTCGTGTTTTAAAATGTAGAAGAGTTATCCAGATTTTAAAATGATCTCTGCCTACTTTGACAAAGAAAAATGGACTGAAAAGTATCTCTTTCCATTTTTTCTAAGTGTATGGATATTGTAAACATAGACTGAGCCTCCACTATGGATCTGGGCCACTTTAAAAGCCTGCCTGCACGTTTTATGCTTTGTAATATTTCTTCTCTTTGAACTGCCTTTGTAGTTTTGAAAAACAGGTAGGTCAAATGGCTTTTTTCTTTCATTCTACTCTTTACATTTAGACTTTATGGGGACATGAGTTAACATTGTGACAAGAATGGTTAATTACACTTTATGTAGTGCTTAAAAATTTTATTAATATCTGGGTATTTTGGTTGAAGGTGATACAGCCTTGGTGAGTAATTGATTGGCTGGGGAAAAGGTGACCTTTTAGGGCTGGATTGATGACGGATGTGAGAAACATCCCAAATGCCAAGTCACTAAAATAAGTACACTCAAAAATACACTTCAATATAAGTACACATCAATAAAAATTCTTACAAGAATACATTGAGATTAGAAAAAATAGTGTATTTATGTGCTTCTAACAGGGGTAGACTCAAGTCAATAAGCATTTTATTTATTTATTTATTATTTTTTAAATTTCAGGTTAACGTAAGGGTACAAACAACAAAGTCAAAATATTTGAATTTCTTAAGTAAAGCCCCTCTGGTAGTCATGTCCCACGCTCAAAAAGTGTGCCACCCTCCCACACACTGTGCCCATTCAGTGGGAGCACCCCCTCCTTCTCCGCTCTCCCTCTCCCTTGTTATCAATAAGCATTTTAATGGCCACTTTGGGTATCTGCTAAACCTTGGTGAGGATGAAAATTAGCATGGAAGCTCACATTGAAAGGTCACAGGGAAGTAAAAGCAGTTTAGAAGATTCAATTTAAAAACAAATTTATTTAGATGCTCCATGAAATGTATGTGAAAATGTCAAGGGCCTGAGGGAGTCATGTACGGGAGTCATTAGGATTTCATTAACACAAAGATGGAGCTAGCAAAAAACGTAATAAATCATTTTTTAAGAATGTTTCATGACTCTGGCACCACTATTCCATCAATATTTCCCTGATTTTAAATAAGTTTATGTTTCTTAGACCAACCGCCCACGAAAAAAACTCTTATAACAATTGTTTCAATAATTTTCTATTTCTGATTTCAAGATAAATGTCATTATTTAACATGTTATAGACACAAGATTTTTTGTGTGTTACAGTGGAACCTCTGTAGGTTGACCACCCATGGTACTAAACAAATTCGTCAACATACAAAGGTGGTCAGTGTAAGGAACGAGACCTACTGTACTGATATGTACATGTGGTGCACGTCTGGTCTGTGAAAATTAGGTCAACTTATGGAGGTGGTCAGTGTAGGGAGGTGGTCAACTGTGGAGGTTCTACTGAGTTACAATTCTGAATTTCCCTATAAACATGGACCAGACCAGAATTCAAAACTCTCTGTCATAATGTTTAAAATCAAACATCACCTATCATCATTTTTGGTTTTAGATTTTTCTATATACCATCAGAATTATTACAATTGTGTAAAGTCAGAAAAGCACCTAGCATGCAACTTCCCCACTGAAGAACTCAAGATTCAAGTCAAGAAGAGAATTGTAGCCGCACAAAAACCTGAGGTCCCTGTCACGTGCTCTTGGGTTGGGGATGTGGTGATGTTGGTAAGAGGCAAATTTTGTGAGTTTAAAAGACATTGAAACCCTTTATAATTGTATTTTATTACCACATCAAGAGATGTAAAATTTTATCAGGTGCTCTCTGCTTACCTTGTCTCAGGAATGAGAAATATGTCTAAGCTCAGAAATCAAAACCTCAAAATTCCCTTTACAAATATATGAACATTCACTGATAATTTAAACAGAAGATTTTACAATTATAGCTATATTTGTTTCTTTTATGCTACATTGATTGCCTTCAACTCAAAGGAAAAATGATGTGCTTGTGTAAATAATATAGAACATTTCTCACATCCACATTTCCTTTTAGGGAAGAAAAAGGACAAGCCTATTTTCTAAAACTTTGTTTTTTAATTGATTCTATGTATTCAAAAGGTCCAGACATCTCTTGTAGTGTGTTTCTACTTGCTTTATGCTGTTAGGTTTCCAGATGTCCTTCTGAACAAGCCTTTACATTAATGGTATTTGTCCCTGGAGAACACAGCATGAACACACAGAATTGGTGAAAATAAAGAATGTTCCTTTAAAGGCCAGCTGAGGAATAAAGGTACTACTCAGCGCATTTTTATCACTGACGCAACTTCCTCCCTCTTTCTTTCTTCCTTCCTTTTAAAAAATTTTTTTTCTCATGTGAAATCTTACATCATTCCTAAGAATGAGAAACTCACAGGCTAAAAATTTAAGGCTTTCTCTGTGTCTGGAGGAGCATGTTGTCATTTAAAATAAAATAGCTCTTACCAAGCAGGACAACCTTCCTGAGAATGTCATTCCTGGGACAATTTGCATTCTTTCCCAGTGAGCTAAAGCGACAGGCATCAGAACCTATTTATAATAAGCAAGAAGAGATATTAAACTATTCGGGGCTGTGTTAAGAATAAAATCCTCAAGTAATTGGGTGGAATTTCTAAGTGGCTCTTCCCAGCAAGCATCCTTTAGCCTTTTCAGGGAGATATGGCTACATGGTGAGAACCCAAGTCAGGAAGATCATGTGATGTGAAAATGGAAACCACTGGATTGAATTGAAACCATACATGGTGAGGTAAAAAAGATGACTCTTTCTTGGGTTGCTACAGAAATATGCTGGGGTTATTTCAGTGCTGGAAGAATAAATAGAACTTGAGGCACTCTGGAGGATAATGTAAAAGTATTTGAGAGGACTCAGTGAATGTTCCCAGGCAACATCTCTCAGCCAATGATACTTTAGCTTTCACTCTGACTTCAGAAAACACTGTATGAGTGTAATGAGGTCTGAACCCTTTCTGAGGCCACACAGAGTGGCCTGCCTGTTTACAGACATGAGGGAAGTCTCCACTTAGCGCTGTTCCTCAGGACTGTGAGGATCACAGCACTGAGGCAAAACAAAGGAAACAAATAAAACACCAACAAAACCCAAACACAAGACACCATTATGCCTTATTAGATAACTGATGATAAATTACACAAAATCATAGAATGCCTGACCTGGCTAGGAAACTAAAAGTCCTTATTCCAAGCTCTTCAGCAAAGGAAGAGAACAAGACATGGAAACTGAAATACCTTGCTGGGTAATCTAGCCAATTTTAAAAGAATTGAAATCACTTCTCATGACTTCCTGTCTCCCAAACCAAGAATTCCTTTCATTGGGAAATGCAAATCAGTGGCAGAAATGACAAATAGAAAGTGCATCTACATGGTGTTGGAGCAATGTAACCAATCCATTAAACAGTCCCTGAACCTCAATTCCATGGCCCCTGTAGCAATGCAGCAGCCAGAGACAAGCCATAGCACCTTGATATTGCAGGTACTCAGGCTCATCAGGTTTGGATACCTCCAGGAAGAATAAAGTAGTTGGGAAAATGGGAGCTTAGGAAAGGCTTCTCAGCATCCCAGAAAAGTATTAGCCTGGGGTGGGGTTTGTCATTATTAGCCTCTCTTCTTTATGCTACGGCATCACTGCAGAAGGAAAGTGTTCTTCCAATTCACACTGCTAAGCCATGAGAACTGCATTAGACACTCATTACTGAATCCATATCAGTTTGTGTTACGAGTTTAAGTCTTCAGTCAGAGTGCCTTTCCTAAGCTCCCCTTTTCAGTACCCAGATCCGGCAAACATCTTTAGAATAAAGGAGAAATGGCTTATGGCACAGCGCTGGGAACGTCTACATTTTTGTGTTCAATTATTACTGCCTGGGCCCATTACAAGTGTTTTTGTGGACGTTGAGTTTGTCCAGCCCTCTTTTAAGCCTTATGCATAAAAATAATTTGATATTAGAAATAGATCATTACTGCTAAAGATAAAGGGTGTCAGTAGGGTCAATTTATAAATGCAGAATACACTGTCTTCCTCTTTTCTATACACACAGAAGCAGGTAAAGAAACACAGAAACACACACACACAAAGTCCCCACACTTTTTCAAAGCATCTAGATTTTTCTTACACCTTGGAGCTCAGTCTGCTAAGGGTATTTTAACATATCTCTTTATCAAAACAAATTGAGTTAGGAAATTACTGATTCTTTTTGTAACATGAATGTCCTGTTACTGAGATAGGAAGATAGTTTTTCTAGTATCAGTGCTGTCAGCTGTCACATTGCCCCTTGGAAGAATCCTCACATTCACCCAACAGCAGTATGTTAATGAAGGAAGCTTGTTTCTGCAAAGAAAACTCAGACTAAGTTCGCTGTTGTACTGGATATCACTCACCAAGAATTCTGCACACATTTCATTTTTAGGACGGGAAATTTCTATTTAGTCTATGGCTTTGTGTGTGACTGTGAGCCAGTTTCTTATGCAGAAGCTGACGATGGCATATTTTTTCCATCTTGATTATTTTCTTGGGACTTCTGGCCATCCTGTTTAGGCGCCTGCTGCTAGCAGGTGGGTCTCATCAGTATCCAAATGATGCAGGGTTGAGATGCTCTATAAATGCCTTCGGCAAGTAGGTTAGAGAAATTCCCCCCCTTTTCCAAATACCCACAGGGTTACAAGACCTCAATAACATATGCCTAGTCTTTTGTAGAATTTCCCCCCCTAAGGAATTACTGTGTCCCTTAAGCCTTTTTGAAAAATAACACTGTTTTTTCATGTTTGAAACTGATTTTTCCCATTGTAGGTGAAATTATTTAAGGAGGAATTATTTTTGTATCTGAAACTAGGGAAAATGGAAAAAGAGCTCAAATACACTACACTTTTATAACAGGAGAGATCTTCATACAAACTCTTTTCTTTTTCATTTCATATATCACATGCAAAAAATTTTCATGAAACACAAGTATGAAGACTTGTTGGTATGGGATGAATTATTTTCCCAACATCATATGTTGTAGCCCTGAACTCCAATGTCATGGTATTTGGAGATGAGGCCTTTGGGAGATACTTAGGTTTAGATGAAGTCATGAGGATAGAGTCCCTGAGAAGGGATTAGTACCCTTATAAGAAGAGGCACCACAAAGCTTCTGTGTTCCCTTCTTTTCTCTTCTCTCCTCTCTTTTCTCTCCTTTCTCCCTCCTTTTCTCCCCTCACGTGTGAGGATACAGGGAGAAGACAGCCATCTATGAGCCAGGAACTGAGCTGTAACCATACACTGTACCCTGCCAAACCTTGATCTCCACTTTCTAGGCTCTATAACTGTGAGAAACTTACTTTATGTTGTTTAAGCCACCCAACCTATGGTATTTTCTTATGACAACCCAAACTGACTAAATTGGCTCTTGTCACATAGCATATATCAGCATAAATATGACTTGGTTGTTTTGTGTCGAAGTAACCAAGTCCTTGGGTACCTTGATTGTAAAGTAGCCAAACTTAATCATTCGTTTGAAATTCCACTGCTCAAAACATTAAGAGGTTATATCTATAGGAAAATTTAGCATATTTTGTCCCAGTAAACTCAGGTTTCTCTAAGAGGTTAACAGACTCCGTCATAGAGTATGAGAACTCAGAGAGTTTATTGTATTTTACTTTCTCTTATCTCCTACAAAGAGTAGTAAAATCAGAACAAGAAAGAGAGTTTAAAATGGAGCCCAGACAAAGAGAATGTTACCTTGAAGAAAGATAAGCTATAGACTGTCTTCTCCTTCACAAGGACTCAAAGGCTATGACCATAGCAAAGTATCTATTACTAGACTTGTTAAGCAACTGTAAAAACAGAAAATACATGTATATACAAAACAACAGATTTTATACATTTCAGACAATATAGGATACTGATAATTGGCAGAAAGAAAGCATATGAGATAAGCTCCAACATCCCCCCTAACTTTTGGCCTAGGGATGCTTTTCCTACTGTGCCACAAAAGATAGACCCAGTAGTGGCAGTTGTGCTAAAGTGAGGAGGCAGAGAGCAGAGTTTGGGGTTCTTGACATAGCTAAATTTGCATAGAAAGATATAAAAAAAAAAGTAATGAGCTTCATATATGTATGTGAGATGGGAGGTGGAGGGGATAGAAAACAGTATGGAGGTTCACTTCAGATCCTTAACCAAGAGCTAGGCTGTGTATGCAGGGCCTACTATGGTAGCTCCTGAGATGAGAATGAACTGAAGATACCAGAGGTCTCATAATATGGGAAACAATGGAGTTTCAGTCAAACAAAAGTGGGAAATCCTTGTTGAATGCCTTGAGCACTTAACTGAGATCCTAGAATAGCCACACCTTTTGGTTAAGTACTACATTTTGTGGTAGAAAGGTCTCATTCTAGGACTAAGGAGTCAAACAAAATTGGCCTACACTTACAAAGAATAAAACAAATCCTGAGAGGAGAAAAATTTAATTGCCTGCTAGAATAAAAGTCAGTCATCTTTAAAGAAATACAACATGATCCAGCCTCTCTACAACGTACAAGCCACATGTCCAGCATACTATGAAAAATTACTTAACATGCAAAAACTCAAGAAAATGTGACTCACAAGCAAGAAAAGATGCATTTGATTGAAACAGACACTGAATTGACTTAGTTATAAGTATTAACTAAAAGTATTAAAAGGCATTTAAAGGGCGAGGCATGGTGGGCCACATCTGTAATCCTAGCACTTTGGCAGGCTGAGAAGGAAGGATCCCTTTAGCTCAGGAGTTCAAGACTGGTCTGAGCAAGAGAAAGATGCTGTATCTACTAAAAATAGAAAAATTAGCTGAGTGCTGTGGCAGGTGCCTATAGTCCTAGCTACTCAGAAGGTTGAGGCAAGAGGAACATTTGAACCCAGGAGTTTCAGGTTACTGGGAGCTAGGCTGATGCCATGGCACTCTAGTTTGGGTAACAGAGTGAGACCTGTCTCAAAAAAAAGAAAAAAAAGATATTTAAAAACAAATTATATATAATGTTTAAAGACTTAAAAGAAAAGATGGCCATAATAAGTGAATAGATAGAGGCATCTCTATACAGAAATGGCAGAAATGGGATCTATAAAAAAGAACCTGATGACAATTCTAGAATCAAAAAGCCCTACAAAAAATTCCTTGAGAGGGCCTAGCAGCATTTTAGAGATGGTAGAAAACTGATAATGAACTTGAAGACATATCAATAAAAGTATTCAGTCTGAAGAAGAGTGGGAAAAATAATTTTTGGGAAATTCACAGAGCCTCCATGACCTTTGAAATTCTATTAGGCATCTGTAATTGGAGGGTGATAAGAGTGAGAGTGTGACAGGAAAAAAAATATTTGAAGAATTATTAATAATAGTTGAAAAGGTCCTAATTTGATGGAAAAAATCAATTTATATATCCAAGAACCTTACCAAAACCCAAACAAGATAAATAGAACAAAAAATTAGCAACATTATAGTCAAATACCAAAACCAAAGATATCAAGAAAGTATTTTTTGAAAGTCTCAGTAGTAATTTTTGGAAAAGCCTGAGTAGCTTTTGCACCATATCCATGGGAAAGAAAGTGATTTTGCTCAAAACCTCAGGGGAAAAAGCAAAATTAGACCTCAAAACTCACAAATATTTCAGTCTGTTTCACCATGATAGGTATTAATCAGATAAAGATTTGAAGCAGAGGTCTTGACTGACAATAAATAATTTACATTTTGCCATGTTGCTCTTTTTGGCCTATATCCTTTGGGAAGCCAGCTCAGTAGCCGGAATAGATGGCTAGAAAAGGTTGAGGAATTTGCTCTTTCCCTCCCGCTATCACTGATGGCATTTTTTCAATAGGCCAGTCTAGCATTTCTTTACTTTACATCTTACTTGCAGAGTCTATTTAAAGCAATAATTGCATCTGATTGAATAATTGGACATTCACTATATGCCAGATGCTTTTAATTACCACATGTCATTTGATCCCCACAACAGTCTTAGAAATAGACATTATAGTCATTATTTTTACAGTTGAGGACATTAAAACTTACAGAAGTTAGGAAAACTTTCCCTAATCATACAGCTCCTTAAGAGGGGTTCAGATTCAGTGTTATCCATAACTCTAAAACAAATGTTTTCAAATGTTATCCAAATGATTTTATAACAACCTGGATTTAGAAAATATTTTTGTTTGTTTTATTTTCTCTTGTACTTTTTAAAAGAAGCTTCAAAACATCTTATAAGAATTGCTAAGGTAAGAACAACTCTAACGTGGCCAAATGCTTTAATGTGCTCTTTCAGCAAGAAATAGGTTAAAAAAAATGCCTGAGGTTAAATACCAATTCATCAACATTATGAACTTAATTATTAGGATGGTCAATTTTTAGGACTTAGAGAGAAATTTAAGATTACATTGTGGTAGGTGGAAGAGTGTCTGTTTGAAAATGCCAGCTCTCTGAAAAAATCAAAGGGGGAAGTTGGTAGGTGAAGTGAAATCGTTGTTCCTCTTGTGATGTTCATTCTCTAAGAAATAGAATCCAATTTTACATGGAAAAGACACACAGTTGCCTCTCATATTTACATGGAGCCTTCGAGTCATATTTCCTTGGAAGTCATATGACTAGCCCAAAGATTTCCAGTTAGTCATTTGCTGGCCTTCAATCTGGCAGGGTGAATTGTGCAGGCCAGGAGTGACCAGTCTCTTGATGGAGTTGAGGCAAAACAACTGCAAAAAGTGTTTTCCAAGTTGTCTCCTGGGCACAGATAATGTCTTAGCAGCAGATCACCTCTCCATTTTTACTAAGAGTGTTGTCTCCCTCCCTTTAACTCAAGATTATTCCTATTTGAGGCTAAAGAATGTAGTAAGGAAACTGAATAAACTCAATTGGGTCTGATGGGTCTGATGGGGGGCATCTTGTACTAAGCATTCTGGTAATTGTCTAAGAATTTGGTTAGGCAGTAGTTATGGCCACTGTAGCCAAAAGGCTCTTGATTTTTAATAAGTACTTTAATGTGAAAACTTAAAATATGAAAGTGAAGATTATATTCCTGACAAATTCACAGAGAATAATTAAAAATAAAAGACATAAGAGGAACTGGATGCATACATCCTTACAATCAAAGAGTTTGGCCATGCTTCTTTCTATCTCCATTCAAGTTAACTAGAAAGGGTAAAGGTGCCAGGACATAGTATGGAGGAAGCCATTGTTTTCTCAGAAGTGAGTATTGGCTTCCATTTTGATGGACTTCCAAGAAGTTACACTTTGTGTGGATTAAATTTTGTAGCTGTGCGAAGGTGAATTTGTCTTCTAGTTATAATTTCTTTCTAGGCTTATGGTTTACATAACAGAAACATTACTACCTATAAATTTTTTACAACAATAATGTTGGTGTTGAATACCCTTCAACATCCTAGAAAAGAAGAATAGGTTTTACATCAGCTTAACCCTGGCTATTTTCCCCTGTTGGCAGAATGAGATTTTCTTCCCAAACCTACTAGTTAAACAACAGTACAAAATACAAAAACAAACATCAGGATATCTGCTTCATCCAGGTGCTTTCTTCTCTTATAAAAAATGATTCATATTTAACTGACTTTTAAAATTTATTTATTAGTAAGGAATTGGAGTAGCAAAAATATAACATAAAAATTGAAAGATAGAAGAAATAATTTATAATGGACCAGGAAGTATGGAAATCATAAAGCAAACCTCAAGTTAAGTCTGATCTCTACGGATAAGAAAGGGCCTGAATTATTTCCTCTGTGCCTTATGGGACAGAACTTAGAAGAAATATGAAACATGAAGATACAGGCCAAGGACTGCAATTGAAATTAAGCAAAGGAGTCAAATAGTAAGTAGATTTGAAGTTTCTCAGGGAAGCCTTCTCTCATGTTTACATGTGAAGAGATGGCCGTGTTGTATACAAACCCACAGCTGCCTGTACCTCTCCTTTGGCCTCATTTATGATGATGGGGATTTGAAAAAATGATTGGTTAATGTTTTACCAACCTGAATAGAATTATACTTCATGAAGGTAAGAATCAGGTCTGTCTTGTTTAATGCCTAGCAGTTGGAAATTGATCTATTTACTAAATGAATGAACTGAAAGACTGAGGAACTCTCCCTCAGACCATGGACTAAATACTAGAGTAGAGGCCTGGGTATTAATCTCATAGCAGAGGAGCCTGACTATAATCAACCTTCTTGTCAAAAGTATAAAAAGGCTTTGGATATGGGGATCTGTAGATCCTACATTTTAAAAAGAAGGCTTGTTCCCTTCAGGAGTCCAAATAGTTCGAATAAGGTTTCTGCCATCTGTGCTCCAAGGGTCTGCTCCTCTCTGGAGTCTTTTTTTTTTTTTTTTCAGTAGGCCCAATGATAAGGCTAACATCATAGCTAAAGCACAAATGATCAGTGCAGGTATAAAGGGCAATATTTTAAACTTGTGTTCTTTCTAGTTCAGCAGGTGGATATCCTTGGTATAGTCTTCATATTTTCTCTCAAGTAGTAAAACCTTAAGAAATCATAAGAACATGAAAAATTACTATACTGTAATAAGTAATATTTAAGTCCTTTTTACTTTCTGGATGGTAAGCCTTGGGAAAGGCTTTCTAGGGTATGTGATAATTTGTTGGGACTGTAGAGGATGAGCAGGGTTGAGGCAAAATAGGAGAAGAAGGCATTCCCGGACCGACAAAAAAGAAGAGTAATGGCAGAAGTATTAACATACACAGTAAGTCTGAGAAAATATTTTTAGCATCCTGCTTCATTAGAATTTAGGATGCATGGACACATGGGATAGTTCTAAAATGCTGGTGTTTTGAAATGCAATTGGAGATTTGTTTGGAATGAGATTTTAAGAAATCTTATCTACCAAAGCAAGCAATTTGCTTATCATTTGTGGGGAGTCACCAGAAGTTAGTAGACAGAGATACTGGGTCCTTTTTTTATTTTTCTATTTTTTTCTCCATACCTGTGTTTGAGGATAACACTGGTGTGGTGATTGGCCACAAGGGAAACTGCACAAGAAGAGTGAGTTTGAGAGCTTTAGCAGTTACAAACGGCTTGAGAGGAGAAAGCCAGAGATTGAAACAAATGAAGGGTTCTAGAAACCAGAGCTGTTCTTTTCACTGGTGTGAGGCTTGGATTTGAAATAGAGATGAAAGGTCTCTAATATCAGGATGCCACATTTGAGGGTAAGGAGATGGCTGGGGCCAGAATATGGACTTAAAGTCGGTCCTGAGTAGAAGTTGAGAATAGAGTCACGGCTGAAGGTTCTAGTTTCAAACTGATGATGAAAGAAGTCAGTAAGACCAAAACGAGCACAGAAGCCTGGGGATTGTGTGTCAGGCTCTAGACTCTCAGGTCTGCACAGCAACTCCACTGGGTTATGTATATTGTTCTTAGTTTGCCAATGTTTCTCACTCACCCGTAGACAAGCTTTTGTGGTGTGATTAACCCATTCAAGAAAATAGGAGATGCTCTTTGAGAAGACGTCACATTAAAACAAGGTGTCATTACTTGGGCTGAATTGCTTTGGGGCACCTTGTCATTGCAGCTTTGAAGAAGGATATCACACTATTGTATTTATCTATGAGTTTAGGTTAAGTGGAGAGAAGAGAACAGAAGCAAAGAACCACATAGGAGGAGAAACTAAGGCACATATGGTCACCAGCCAGGCTTACTGTAGAGGTGAGACTCGCAAAGGGACCCTCATGAGGACTGCACAGGCAAGATGCCACCAATAGCCAGTGAGAATATGGGCAAGGAAAGAATTTGGTCTACTGGAAACTAAAGTTGTATATGAAGGTACTTATAACCAAATAAAGTCCAGAACATATTTGGAAATGGAAATAAAGTAGGAGTTAATGATTTTTTAATAGCTCATGATTGAAATCTGAAGTACCCAAGTAAACCTATTACAAGAGTATTAATAAAATAATGCCTCTTTAATTCAAAGAATATTTAGTTTTAAATATATGTATGAAATATCAGCTGTTTACTGAATCCTTGTGAAAGGAAAAGGTTGCCTTCCAACACACACTGTATCAGAGAGCCATGGTAACAGCCATAGCTTAAACAGTATAAACAAAGCAAAATCCCCAAACTCCCATTGCGGCCAGGCGTGGTGGCTCACTCCTGTAATCCTAGTATTCTGGGAGGCCAAGGCAGGAGGATTGCTCCCAAGTCAGGAGTTCGAGAGCACCCTGAGCAAGAGTGAGACCCCATCTCTACTAAAAACAGAAACAAAATAGCCATATTGTGGCAGGCACCTGTAGTTCCAGGTACTGGGGAGCTTAAGGCAAGAGGATTACTTGAACCCAAGAGTTCGAGATGGCTATGAGCTAGGCTGAGGCCACAGCACTGTAGACTAGGGGACAGAGCCAAACTGTCAAAAAAAAAAAAAAACAAAAAACAAAAAAATGAAAAGGCCAAAAAAAACTACTCATCACGACTATAACCACTTTTTTTTTTTAACGCAGAACAATCTTTTACAGTTCATTTCAATTCAGTTAACTTGCTTCTTGCCTCTAATGAAATACTTGCCTCCAACCTAATTAAAGTGTGTTAGTTTACTTAGTATGAAACAAAAAATTGGATCTAGAAGTGATTAGGAAGTAGAAAAAAATTTCGAGAATGTCAAGAGCTTCTTAGGCTTATCAGATAAATGAAATCATTCGATGGCAGAATAGAAATAGTGGAGTGATATGCTTGGAAAGCTACATAGGCAGTCTGAAGTTTATAAATAGATTGAATTAATTTTGTTGGGTTGGCTAAGAGACGTCTCAAGAAAAAGGCAAAATCCTTTCACCACACTGGAGTTTTAGTTTACTCATTGTGATTCACAAGATCTAAAACAGTGGCTTCCTTATTATAATTCTGTTTGTCCTATCAGGGGACTTTGGGGTAGGCAGAGCAGAGAGAAAAATATCCTGTCGCATTTTAATCTAAAACCTGAAAAGCAAGCAACTGCCTTTTTCTATAAAAGTGCAACCTAAAAACATGGTTCTGAGAATTTTTGCCATGTCACAGATGGAACGCTATTATAGGCCAAATTAGTGTGTGTTTTTCAACATCCTTGGGGAGATTTAGGTATCATTATCCAACCAATATCCTGACATTCTGGCTCCTGAGAATGTGACATGAAATTGGGAGACAGAAATTTGGGATAAGGCCAATAATTTTTTCCGCTAGTATAGGATAACCATATAACTTATTGTCAGACTTGGAAAGATTTGAAAAGGGGATCTATTAGGAGTTATGTCAGGACTCAATTATAAAAGGGGACCTTACCTAACAAATACAATCAGTGTAACCTGGTTCTTTGTACCCTAAATGAATCCCCGACAACAACAATAACAAAAAAAAAAAAAAAAAGAAAGAAAGAAAGAAAGAAAGAAAGAAAGAAAGAAAGAAAGAAAGAAAGAAAGAAAGAAAGAAAGAAAGAAAATAATTGTCTGTAGCTTGGTCACAGACAATAGAGTTTCCAAG
>CAUYRH010040647.1:0-22072 GCA_963574655.1 Perodicticus potto
TGTTTTCATCAAACTGTTTAACATAGCCTTCATGGCATTTTCTTAGTTATTGTATGAAGACATTTGTATTCTGCATTTAGTAAGTTTCGCCTGTACCCTTCTAAGATGCACCATAGGTGTGGCCCCACCAATTACCCTCCCTATACCCCAACCTCCCCCCTCCCCTTCCTTCCCATATTCTTGTGCTATAGTTGCGTTATAGCCTTCATATGAAACCTTTAAATTAGCTTCATTGTAGGGCTTCTGTACTCAGTTTCAACAAGTGTTGGACTCACATCCATGACTTTGTATTTAGCTCTGTTAAACTTCACTTGGTTTTTTGGTTTATTGAGATGATTTTATAAGTTAATTTATTGTGTGTGTGTGTGTGTGTGTGTGTGTGTGTGTATATATATATGTATGTATATAGAGACAGAGTCTCACTTTATCGCCCTTGGTAGAGTGCCGTGGCATCACACAGCTCACAGCAACCTCCAGTACCTGGGCTTAGGCGATTCCAGTACTCAGCCTCCTGAGTAGCTGGGACCACAGGTGCCCGCCACAACGTCTGGCTATTTTTTTGTTGCAGTTTGGCCAGGGTTGGGATTGAACTCACCACCCTCATATATGGGTGTATGGGGCTGGCACCCTACTCATTGAGCCACAGGCGCCACCCTATTGTCTTTATATAATAGGTAGTATTAACTCTCTCTTTTTAAGTTTTGGGACATCTCAAAATGTGGTAAGAGTGTTGTATTTTCAAATCACATGCAATGCTGAACATTTTGATGTTTACCCAGCATAGAATACCTGGGTAATCATAAACCCTCCATTTTATGATAATTTCTTTGTAGCTTTGGTCCAAATCAGCAAAAAGGTGGGAAGCAGAACAAAGCCTTTTCAATGTGACGCTGGGCCAGCAGATATCTTATTATGCTTGGTGACTGACAGTGAGATTTCCATTGAGTTACAGACCCTTTCTCACACAGTCCCCCAGCCTCAGCTGGGCACCTCTGATTACAGCAGTCAGGCAGTACCCTCCTCCTCACGTGGCTGCTGTAATGGGACCTGGCTAAGTGACACCCATCTGTTCTCAAATTTTCTAGTTGTAGAAAAACTGCAACTGCCTCTTTTCTTTCTTATCTCCTTTAAAGAGCTTATTGATAAGAATTGTAGGTTGACCAACTTCTTCCAAACTGCTACCATCTCAGGTGTCACCTGGTAAGTGGGGCTTACTATCCAGAGGAGAGAGACCAGAATAATGAGAACTTTGGGAATGTGTGCACATGAGAAATGGAGGAATACAGGAAACTTTGGGTATAACATAATATAGCAGTTCAAGCGGGGGCTCGTGGAATTCGTCTGTGGTCCGGTTTCAGCTCTGTTACATGGCTGTGTGGCCCCAGTCAAGTCATTGAATCTCTGTGTGCTTCAGTTTTCTCAAATCTGCTGAAAGAGGCTATTCATGCCTACTGTTACTAATAACTATTAAGTTGAATCACTCTGTGGTACATACTTACCACAGAGGCTGGCACATGGTAGGCATTTAATCATCATCGTCATCATCATTATTATGTATACGCAAAGCATTTACATTTTTTAAAGTCAGTAAGACTGAGGTGACTACATATGAACTACTTCAATTGTACTTCAGTCTGCTGACATAAGAGCTTAATGCCCCCATCAATCATGGCATGAAAATTAGCTTTATTGGAATTATTTCATACATCTGAGGATTACCTTTAAATAAATTGAGTAGTTCACCTAATTACCCATGTCCTTTTGCTTTAAGCAGAATCGATTCACTCTTCTAATATGCTTTGGAGAGGGGTGAAATCCAAAAGAAGAGGTAATTTCAACAGAAAGTAGCCCAAACTTTCCTAAAACTGAAGCTAAAAAAATACTACAAATTCTTCCAAAGAGTGGAGACTAATTCTGATGGGGTCTATCATGCACCGTTAACTAGATAGGGATGTTTTTTGGACATCTGTACATTTGACTAACACACTCGTTTAAGAATAGGAAGGACATTGTTTACTCCATGAATTGACTTTTATAGTTCATTTTTTATTTTCTCATCCAGCCCCCTTGCTTTTACTCCTTTTATTTTCTTCTCCCAACAAGTTGGTTTTATTTGTCCGATTAAGAAAGGGCAGTGGTATAGGTTGGTAAACTCTTATGCACCCTGTCATATGAGAATTGCTATAATAATGACTGAAGTTGGAAATAAAAATTCAGTGCACTTAAGTAAGCATTTACTGTATGCCTTTTTATGTACAGGTGCTGTGGCAGGGCCTGGAGGAGGTATAGAATGACTCCGTCTTGGTTTTGGTCCTTAAAGCCATTAAAAGCAAAGAGGGACAAGGGTGGGAGGAATTTTCTAGACAGAGGCCTGGGGAAGGGGAGGGGATTTTCAAGGTGCTTGGGGAACAGTGGCTAGAGGACATAATTTGTTTTGGGAAGAAAGAAGTTGGAAAAGGAAGATGAGGGCCTGACAGTGATTGTAATTATTTTGCACGCTATTTTTTATTTCATGATTGGTCTAATATACCAAGTGTCAGTTTTCATTGAACAAAACACTGAAATAATGGCACTCAAATGAGATGAAGTCAGTGGTAAATAGCTTGTGAAATGTGTATCTGTTAGTTTTCTCAGTATTACATTTGTTTGCCTGACATATCATTATTTATTAATTAGTGATGAAAGCCCTCTAAAACTTCTAATGAGAAGCGTCACAGATCGACAGCTCAAAAGTTAGGCATCTGTTAGTTTATAAGTTTTCAATGTTTTTTTTTCCATTTGTACCATTTGAGTCACATCTTGAAATCTTCACTGTGTCTCATTCTTTCAGCTGGAGGGGACCTAGAAGTGGTCATGACCATAATGAGTATGTTGAGTATATATAAGTATTGTGTTGTCCGCAATAAGGACAACACTGAGCCCCGATGTTTTAGGAGTAATATTTAGCATTTGGTAGTTACTAAGAATTCGTGGCTAGCCCATAGGTAAAACCAAATCTTTATTTAAAAGGCAGCGTAAATACTAAACTCTCTCTAGAGAGAACATGGTAAGTGACATACAGATCTCAAAGTCCAGGTTGGGGCATTCTTTATATTCAACTGTTGCTTTACTTTCCTTATCTTTGTACTCCTAGACAGGGCAACCGATGTTTCTCTGGGTTCTCAGGCACATTGAATATAGCCCAGCTGCTCTGGTTTGAATGTATTTCTTCTGAAATTCAGGAGTTGCCAATGTGATAGCCTCAGGGACGGGGGCCTTTATGAGGGAATTAGGCCATGAGAGCTCCTCCTCTGTGAATGGGTTAGATGCCCTTATAAAAGTGATGAAGGGAGTTCCCCTTTTCCCTTCCATCTTCTGACATGTGAGGGCTCAATGTTCCTCCCCTCCAGAAAATGTAGTATTCAGGGCACCATCTTGGAAACACAGACCGTGAGCCTGCCGGCATATAGACATTGGCCTTCTCAGCCTCCAGAACAGTGAGAAGTAAATTTCTGTTGTTTATAATTATTGATTTTCAGGTATTTTGTCATAGCAGCATGGAATAGAATAAAGCAGGCACTACTGTAAAATCAGAGTTAATACCATCATGTCTGAGTATCTCCCTCGCCATATCCTTTTTTTTCCTTTTATCTCAAGTCAGACAAAAATAGGTGGTGAGAAGTGGAATGAGCGCTCTTTTTCTAATGGTCTTCATAGATCTGGTCCAAGCTCATGGTCTTTTTTTTTTTCTCCTTAATGAGTGTAGGTTTTTAACTATAAACTCTGGTATCTAAAAATTGGGACTTCTCTCCCACCCTCCATAAATGAATTTAAGTCTGCTTTTGATCTTGTATCTTGGGGCTGGTAGTAAATTTAATGTTTAATGCCTTCTTCCCTCAGCTCCATCAGATTGTCAAAATTCGCAGGCATTTCTTGCTGCACCAAAATACTAAGGAGGCTCCTCTTATCTTATTGGTAACCTCCGCAATGCCTATCATCTATGCTCCTTCCAAGTCTAGCAGTTGTGCTGTTTTTTGTTTCAGGCTTGGGGCCATGGAAATTGTTACTTTTGATTAGAGCCCAGGGCTCCTGGGTGACCACACAGCAGTGCTCTGAGGTTAGCCAGCTTCTCAGGTTAGTGCCACAGAGCAAGTGTGTTCTCCAGACAGGTTTGCCTCTGTTATCCACACACTTCTCTTTACTTTGTTCTGAAGTTCTGGGTCTTTTTTTCCTTCTTCCCCAAGACAGTGAAATGATATCATCAATGAAGTCTATCTTGTGCTGTCTGCACAGAAAAACACTTGAATCAAGAAATTGAAAGGATCTGGCTACCTGCGTGGTAAAGTGGGGGTAAAAATGGGACAACTGATGTAATTTGAATCTCAGTAAATGATTTTTGCCTTGTTTCTGTCAAAGGAAGTAGGATCTTAGGGACTCCTACTTTTTCTCCTAAATTTTTTTCTTTACTGGGTTCTCTTACTTTCATTATTTTTCACACATTCCAGGTTTTTTTTTTTTTTGAACATTTTAAAGCTGCTTCAGAACTCTGCTAAAAAGTTCATTGTCCTTCTCTGTATGAATATCTTTAACCTTACACTCATACACACACATACACACATAGAGTGCCACAAAAATGTAGGCACAATTTAAGAAAGGAAAAAACTATATTGAAATTATGATATTCAATACATGCTGATAACAAAAGATGCATACAAAAGAAAAAAAAAACATACTTTTTGAGGCAGGTTCTTACTCTGTTGCCTGGGCTAGATGCAGTGACATCACCATAGCTCACTGCAACCTCAAACTCCGGGGCTCAAATGATCCTCTTGCCTCAGTCTCCCGAGTAGCTGGGACTAGAGGCACACACCACCATGCCCTGTTGATTTTTTACTTTTTTTGTTGTGGGGGGATTTCGTCATGGCCCTGGCTGGTCTTTAACTCTTAAGTGATACTCCCGCCTTGGCCTCCTGAAGTGCTGATTACAAGTGTGAGCCCACCACGCCCAGGCAACCTTTTTGAATAATCATAATTGTGCTATCAGAGTATAACTCCTCTGTTATGTGTGTGCACATGCCATGTATTACTAGAAAGAAATCAGTGTCATGTTAATCGTAAATATGTATGAAGTCCAGAGAATGGAGGTGGGAGTGAGTAAACATTTCTTTACTCATTTTTTCCCCATGGAGTTGTCACTGTGTACTTATGGAGTTAGTCTTATTTGAGTTTCTGCAAGTTCTTACCCTCCATGGTGTCTTCTATTCTGTGCCAGTCTGAGCTGTGCTGGTGGACAGGATATTCTAAGTCATGATAACCCTTGTTCTAGGGGCTATCAGTTCTTACTATTTCTTTGGTAGTCCTTAGGGCTGTTTTGTCTTGATAAAGGCACATGGCAGGATTACACTTCCTCAACAACTTTGGGTTTGAACACGTGACTTGTTATGAATGTTGATAAGTGGGCAGAAATTCTGTGTGTCACTTCTAAAGGTAACTTCGTAAGCTAATGTGTGATTTCCACTGTCCTACTCCATACTGTGGTCCATCAGGGAGGACTCTATTAAAAAGGAACCCCTCTGAGCCTGCTAAACAAACAGACAAAAACATAGCCGGGCATTGTGGTGGGCACCAGTAGTCTCAGCTACTAGGGAAGCTGAGTCAAGAGAATCGCTCGAGCCCAAGAGTTTGAGGTTGCTGTGAGCTGTGACACCATGGCGTTCTAATGAGGGCAACATAGAGAGACTCTGTCTCCAAAAAATAAAAAATAAAAAATAAAGGAACCCCTCTTGCCAACCCTCACTTTAGCCAGAATGACTACAATGCACAGAATCCTGATGTTGACTCACCTTGGGCATGTAGAGGGGGTGAGAAATAGGCATACTGTGTTTCACCCCTGAGATTGTGGGATGAAATTTTACTGTAGCCCAGACTGAACGACACAATCCTTCTAAAGTATAGATTGGCTATTCAAGATTTTTGTAGAGTGGAGCATCTAAAAGCTACAAAATAAGTATCTTTGTTGTACTAACATCAACCACCACTTTGATATTTAAGAAAAGGTATGATGTCTCTGCCTCTTTCTTTGTTCTTCCAAAGATGTCTTTCTCTCTGAGTGAGTGCAGTGGATGGAAAGAAAAGATCGATTGGCATAGAGCACTCCCTTATGCCACAGTAGGCATAAGGAATTACATTATCTAATTTTTGTAGAATATGGCTATGAGAAAGGTCAGATTCAATCCCCATAGTAACTTGTGTTAACTCAAATAAACTTGATATTTCTCAAGTGATCAATACATAATAAACACCTGTACTGTCTTTCTTCTTCTCCACTTTCTCCTTCTTCTTCTTCATCATTTGATTGTTCCAAAACTGAAACCTCGGGAATCCCGATGATCCAAGAGCAAAAAGCAAGACAGCATTTGCTGATGTTGACCTGAGAACTCTGTGTTAGACACAGAAAATATTCTCAGCATGCTTTTCACTCAGTCTTATAAAATGATGATTGTTGGTCTACTATGTACTGGTGACATTGCTAATTATAATCAGTGATACATGTCTCTGAATAGAAATTGCAGGTAAATATAAAGGCATCTATGAGGGAGAGCTGATGTACTTGGGGTATCTGGAAGGCATTCTTGAGGAAGCAACATTTGAGTTGTGAGTTGAAAGATGAGCTGCAATTGGCTTGGAAAATGATGGGAAGGGGTTAGGAGTAGTGTCAAGAGTTTCTGCAAAATAAACAGCATTTGCAAGAAATCTGAGGCTGGAGGGAACATGACAAGCTGGAGAAAGCAAAAAGGCCTGTGTAAGCTGAAGCATAGGTGTTAGCAGGTGGTGTGTGATGAGATGGAATAAAGCCGTCTTCACAGAGCCTTGCAGGCCTTGTTGAAGATTTGGTTATTTTAAATGTTATGGGAATATGTTGCGAGTGCCCATCAGTCCATGGTTGGATTAACAAACTGTGGTAAATATATACCATGGAGTGCTATTCATCCATAAAAAAAAAATGGAGACTTTATATCTTTTGTATTTCCCTGGATCGAGTTGAAACACGATCTTCTTAGTGAAGTATCACAAGAATGGAAAAACAAGGATCTAATGTACCCAATACTAATAGGAAACCAATATATAAACATGCCCATGTGAAAGAAAAACACAAGTATATTCTAGTGAGGGGGAGGGGAAAAAAGGAGGAAGGAGGGAGTTGGCAAGTTCTCACCTAACATGTACCATTTAAGGGTATTCAGCACACTCCTTGGGTGAAGGGCTCAACTACAAGTTGAATTTTACCTCAGAAACAAAAACAATGTAACCTAAACATTTGTACCCTCATGTTAATATGGAATTAAAAAAAATTTATGGAAATATATGGAAAGGTGGATGTTTTAGGATGGCAATTTATACTATGAGATTTGGGTTCAAGACTAGATTTAAGTCCATTAAGTTTATTCATTCATTCATTCATCCATCTTTCATATGGGGATTACATAGCAGGTTGTTGCATTAATTGGCATTGTGATTTCTGAAGCCAGAGAAAAAGCCAGGGAAACTGTTGAAAACAAGCTTAATTGCCTGTAGCTTGCTTTGATGTGGCAGCCGAAGTGTAGGAAATGGGGTGAAAAAAGTGTTATCTAAATTTTTTTGGAACAGGGCTAGGATATACTAGCGTGGGCCATGTCCTTTTAATATATTCCCCCAAGGACAGGCTACATTCTAAAACATAGTCAATAAGCCAGAACAAGGCAAGTTTTTACCTTGCATATTCCAAGTTTTTACTGTCCTAAGACCAATTACAAGCAGAAAATATGTTTGGATGTGGATAGGTGGTACAGTTTACAGAAGAAGGTCACCAGTTTATGTTGAAGTATATTGTCTGGGACTCATGTGAGCTCTCCTTGGTGTTTGATAGCAGCTGAGTCATATTTTAAAGTAGTCTGAACTCAGCCTCTGAGGTTTTATGGGAGGAAGCAATTCCGCACTGGCAGGAAGCTGAATTGAATACCCTATAGATCATTTCCACATATGAGTTTCCGTTGTACAAAACAAATCCATATTCATTCCAATGATTTCCCCTTTATTCTTTTCAAACTCCCAAATGGAAAAGATTAGATTCAAGTTTCCTCTCATAAATTACACAGTTTTAATTCAGTAAATTTGCATAAGCCGCAAACACCACACGTTCTACAAATAGTTGAAATAAATATAGCATTTGTGTATCACATTATCTATGCATTGATTTTTCAGATGATAAATTATCTAACTTTTGTAGAATAAGACTATGAGAAAGGTCAGATTCAATCCCCATAGCAAAGATGCAGCCAAAGGGATGTGCTACTTAATGAGCCTCAGATCCATAAACTGGAGCCCAGGAAAGGATTAGGTGAGTAGAGGAATAAAAAAAGATCCCCAAGCAGTCAGCGGTAAAATGAAGCAAGCATTTGGAGGAGTGTCTCGACACCAAGACTCATGTAAAACACAAGCTCCAACCCGTCAGCCCATGTTCACCCCACACTAAGCCTGATACTTGATATTGTGAATTGCTGATACATTCCTCTAAGAGAATCCAAGGAAGCTTGCCTGCAGATTATATGACACAGTGGCATTTAGTTGTGCATGACAGAATGAAGATGTGTTGTAATTCTCATCTTCTTATGTTTATTGTACTTCATTCCATTGCTTCTGCTCAGCAAGACTTCTCATTCCTGACCTTTTCCTGTGCCTCTCATTTTCCCATCACTTTGAAATTAATGGTCTTATTACCTCTATTCAGTCAATTTCCATCCTCTGAAGTAAAATCTCTCCATGTCGCCTAACTCAACCATACCCATTCCTCTTGTATCTTCTTGAATTCTTCCTCCTACAGGCGACCTTTTGTAACTCCTATGCAGTCTTTTTTCCAACCTTTCCTTTTATTACATATCTATTATTCTTTTTCTTCTTGTCTATGGTCCTTATAATCAACACAACATGATGCCATGCCTATTTTCAAACATTTCACTGAAGTATGTTGCATACCCCCAATGCTTCTTTGCAACAGGGGACATGTCTTGTCAAGGTGTCAACATTTGGTGTCTGATGAGGGCTGCATCCTCTGGAGGGAACAATGGAAGAGGAAGGGGCAGGAGGGGAAGAGCTCCCTCAGTCAAGGACAACCCCTTTTTACCAGGGCACTCAGCCCACCCCCAAGGGAGTAGCTAAAATAGCCCAATCACCTCTCAAAGGCCCAATCTCCCATCACCACACATTTCCAAATTGAAATTTGTGAAGGACAGGTTCAAACCACAGCATTCTTCTCTGCTCCCCTCCATGTTCACATTCTTCTCTCAGAGATTCACGCTGTCATTCAACGCAGTTATCAATTAATTTATTCAACAAATACAAATGAATGAAGACTGTAAATTCTTTCCAGATTGCAGCAGAGCCATGCAGATGAAGGGAGATGCTGCAGATAGCCTAAAATAAAGCTTCAGCTGTAAAAGTTATAAATCTCTTCAAGAATCATTAAAAGATAGTACTTGAAATATTAAAGGCAACTGGATAAATTAGTGAGAAACACAATATAGTGTGCAGGCAAAGGGGGGGGGATAATTTGATAAGCTTTAATTGTATCCCTGCTCAAAGACAAAGGTCTTCTCTGAAGGCAGACTACAGGAAGACCAGAGGCAGAGGGTAGGGGCTTATTTCTGTAACTCTACAGTGATTCATTCACCCCTCATTTGGATCAAGATTCGCTTGGCCTCCACTCGGAGCCCAGCTGCATCTCCACCCACTGGGGAGAAGAGTGCAGTCAAGGCAATTATCCTGCTAATTTATCTAAAAAACGACACAATTACAGAAACAGTTTTCTCAATTCCCCCTGAATTATCCAGGTAGGGGGTCCAGCATGATTATGTTTCTGAGGGAATCTCTCCCGCCCTTTCCTTTTGCATCTGTGTATGCAGGTTTTTCTCTCCTCTTTTTAAATTTGCATACTGCTGAATGTTTTGAATTCTGGACCTTTATAATTTGACCATGAGGTCACTTTATATGGATTGGAGAAGTTCCACGTCTGAAACACATACATACCATGAACACACACAAAATGGGGGGCCATTTCTATAATAATTCTGCTTTCATGTACACCCTATTTTATAAAGGCCAAATCAAGAGTGGAGGCTTCCATAGCATGGACCAAGATTGGCTAGAGGCTAAATTTAATCTTGTTTTTCTACATGGATGGGAAGGACTATGCTGCGTATTTCCCACTGTTACCTTCACAGCACTGAAAGTGGTTCTAGTCACATAGCTGTTTTTAAAAGCACTGCTTTATAAAGCACCTTTGAAATGAAAGCCTTAGGGTAGAGCTTATTCACTGTGGTGGCAGTCTTTTAAGCAGAGTATTGCAGGAGTCCACATGTGTGAGGCTGGTGTAGGCATGGTGGCATGTGTTCTAGGGATTATATAGCATATCTTTTCGGTTACATTTCAGATTAATATAAGGGGTACAAACAATTAGGTGGCATCATTGGCATTTGTTAGGTAAAATCCAAGTTGTAGTTGAGCCCTTCACCCAGCAGGTGTGCCATTTGCCTTTACGTTGTGCCCATTAGATTAGAGCTTACCTCTCTCCCTCCCCTTCTTGAATTTAATTGCATTTTTCTCTCATGTGGGTGTGCACTTGTTCATCTACTCATTTCCTAGTAGAACTGAGTACACCGGACGCTTGCTTTTCCATTCTTGTGATACTTAGGATACTCTCCAACTCTATCCAGGTAAATACAGAAGATGTAAAGTCTCCATCTTTCTTTATGGCTGAACAGTACTATATGATATACATATACCATACTTTATTCATCCATTCATGAGTTGATGGGCACTTGTGTTGTGCAAAGCATATTTTAATCTCTTACTGCTGTAGAGAGGACAAGTGGCACAGAGCTAGCCCAACACTGGAGGGCTCCATAGACACCTGGAATAATTTAGTAATTATTTTTTTTTTTGAGACAGAGCCTCAAGCTGTCACGTTGGATAGAGTGCAGGCTGGGCTCAAGCGAGTCTCCTGCCTGTGTCTCCCAAGTAGCTGGGACTGTAGGCGCCCCCCACAATGCCCGGCCATTTTTTGGTTACAGCCGTCATTGTTGTTTGGTGGGCCCGGGCTGGATTCGAACCCGCCAGCTCAGGTGTACGTGGCTGGTGCCCTAGCCCGTTGAGCCACAGGAGCCGAGCCATTTAGTAATTCTTAAAATTGCTATGCTTTTGATATTTTTCAACATTTATTTTAAGAAGTTAAGGAATAAGTTATGAAGAAAGATAAAGAAACAGGACCAGTTGTGTCAGTTTTCAGATTTTCTGTGATAATCACCAGAAAGTCAGTTTTGAATGGAAACTTGTACTCCCCTCTTATCAAAACCAGCCAAAGAACCAACACTTGCAGTCAATCAGATGCTGTTTCCTCAGAAGGAAGGCAGGGTCAGCAAGCTCCGAGGATGTCTGGTCTCCCTCAGCCCCCACCCTCTACCACCAGAGGAGTTTATTCCCTGCTTCTGTATGCATTTTTCTCTGAGAAGAGTCCAAGTTACAACAAATTTCTTTTTCTCATCCCTATCCAGTGATACCTAGTGACTCTTTAGAAATGGTCACTATGTGCAGTTGACTTAGTCATTCTGCAGTCTGGCTCAGAGCACGACTTCGGGATGTGGTAAATTTGGATAAACTGTTTTGCTTCAGCACATGGCTGACCCATGAGCTACAACATGATTGAAGTATCTTGGGTTCAATCTAAAGTCTCCTTAGCCTTTGGAGATGACTTTTTGGAGGGGTCCAATATAGATGTGAAAACTAGGAACTGCTTGGGTTGCAATGTTTTTTTTTTTTTTTTTGCCTTCTTCCTGGGCTCTGTCTGGGAAGACCGACTTACCGAAGAGCTTGTATTCCAACGCACACTCCACAATGCATGGTGCTGCTGTGGGTGTACAATGACCCAGGGCTTCTGGAGGTTAACAATTTGGAGTTCTTAGCAACAAGTAATTGGAAGCCACCAATGAGAGAGCCACAGAGAAAGTTGCATTTAACTTTCTTTATAGAAATTAACATTGATAATCCTTAATCAGAATTCTCAGTATTGAAATGTATTGGTCTGAATCTACATTAGCATCCTCTGGGATTTAAAAGCAATTACATTTAAAAATGGAATTGCGGTCCACACGTAAACAAGGATGATCTTTAATGCAAATTAAACAAAAGGCTCTAATTACAAATCCATTTAATTTGCAGACAGAGAGTTAACCTTTGGTTCATTGGTAAATAGATATGCAGAGAAACAATAATCCAAAATTTAATAACATGAACACAGTATTTCTTAAAAGCTTTAGAGCTGATGTTTGGTCAGAGTTTCCATATTATTTCATCTTTTGAATTTTTAAAAGGTTTAAGATTAAATTAGTGTGTGGAGAGAAGAGAATGAGTTCTAACTTACATTGTGGTTACTCTTTCTCATTTATTATGTCTGGAGATGATTATCTCCTAGGGGAATTAATGCTACAAGCACTGGATTTTCAAAAAGGTTCTTTCATACTGCTTTTATTTTTATTGAGTGCCCTCATTGTGTACAGTATCCTAGAATTTACAACAGTTTAATCTGGAGCCTTCACCCATCTCTCTCACTCCACTTGAAAAAACACCTTGACTTTGTAAATCTCCAGGGTTTTGTAAATTATAACAGTCATTTTGTTACACTTAATTTGATAGTTATATAAAACTTCTCTCCTTTAGGAACTGTTTGTAGAAAACTGAGATTTATCAAATGAGGGTGTTAAGACTTGGGTATGGCAATTCATTTTACTAACATCATTCCCTTTATTCCTAAACTCAGAACAAACTGAATAAGCTAAGCTTAACCACAATTCATGATCCCTTTCACTAGCTAATAACTCACTAGGTAATGGGAATGCATTTTTGACCAAGGCTGCATCTCTTAGCCTCATCATAATGTCAGTTAAATTTAAAAATGAGTTTTGGAGGGGGATGTTCAAACCATAGCAACATTAGAATTTTAGGCCCCTAGGAATTCGTGTTGGTTCAGGGCTACTGAATAGAAATCTCTGAAAACTTTGGATAACTTCTTCTTCTTCTTCTTTTTTTTTTTTTTGAGTCAGAGTCTCACTTTGTCACCCTCGGTAGAGTGCTGTGGCATCATTGCTCAGAGCAACCCCAGACTCTTGGGCTCAAGTGACTCTTTTTGCCTCAGCCTCCCAAGTAGCTGGGACTACAGGCATCTGCCAAACTCATGAGCTCAGACAATCCACCTGCTTCTGTTTCCCAGGGTGCTAGGATTACAGGCATGAGTCACTGCATCTGACCTTGGATAAGTCTTTCTCTAATGCACAGGTAATCTGTTAAATGGTTGCCAGTTCCTTTAGGAAAGTATGCGACTAAGACTTGCAGTGTATATTTTAATTAATTAATTAACTAGTTAATTAATTAATCAATGTTATTAGAGATGGAATCTCACTCATTATGTTGCCCAGGCTAGAGTGCAGTGGCGATTCACAGGCAGGATCATGGCACCCTTCAGCATTAAATCCCTGGGGTGGAGGTGTTCCTTCTCCCTCAGCTCCCTGAGTAGCTGAGACTACTGGCATGTGTCTCTATGCCTGGCTACAGTATATGTTTTAAAAGGGTAGCAGGAATCGTCTTTAAGAAGACCTGATATTTTCTTCATATAAGGGTCTTTGAGACTGGTAACAAGCTAATGTCTGGAAATTGGTTGAACAGCTACAACTCTGTATGAAAGTGTTTTAAATAGGCTTAGCAGAACAAGACAAATAAAACTGAACTTTAGTACTCTGCCCATCTATTTTAGTCCAAGTGACAGAATGATCAATTAGCCAACACCAAAGAACTTTGTAGATGGAAACTTTCTGATTACTTAGCTTTTCTGCCATTACAATAACTGTAATCCCTGTTTCTGGAGATAAAGTGCTACTACTTATTCCCTAACCCTCTGGGGTCCCATCATTTCCACTGAATTCAGGAGCCCAGTTAGATGAAGCATCTACTCCTGCCATTTCCAGCCCATAGAGGAGAGCCACCCTAGAATGTTTCAGAGATGCTGTGTCCCCCTCACCAATTTTATAAAACCTGGATGAATGACACTGTCCTGTGGAATCTTCCAGTAGTCATAAGTAGGCAACCACCCAAATATACTCCAGCATTCTTATCTTCATAAGTATTTAGATGCATCCCTTCACAATATACTGAAGAGGTATTGCTATTGGTATTCCAGTTTTGCTTAGTTTGGGCCATCTTGGCATCTGAGTTTCAGCTAACTGTTAGAACCACGCCAAGGTTCTTAAGATACTGAGTTCAGAATCCCTAGTTAGTGTCTTATTAATAAATGTAGCCCAGTCCAACATTAAATTCATCTCACCTTGATTTAATATCCCTAAAGTCCATTCCATACACATTCCCTAGGTTTCTACCAGTATAAATTGGTAAAATCCGGTTAATATTTTGGGATACATGGGATCTCTTTCTAGATCACTCTTGGTACCCAGCCCCCTAGGTCCTCTAGGGTCTTGCAGTTGGTTATAGGTCTAGAAGCAATGAGAGGTGGTGGGGATGGGTCTTGAGAAGAACCATCATTCCTCTGCAAAGTCACTACCTTAGGAGAGGTCATTGTGAGCTCTTCAGAGAAATAAAGAGCCGCTTTTTCTGAAAGAGGAGATTCAGCAGAATTTCAGTGTTCAAGGTCCCGAGCTTCTTTGAATCTGCCCTATCTTTTAGGATTTCATTACTTTTTCAATCAATATCTTACCTTTAACATAAGAGACCTCTTCAAAGCTATGAATTCAATTTGCATTGTAATTCAGTTACCTATATATATTCTGACTTTGGGTTTAGTTTTCTGAAATACTGAAATATTGATTCTCTGTGTACAGGAGATAAAGATTTCATCCAGGGGAATCATAAATGTTTTTCGAATCCTTACCTGTGTCATAACTGGGAAATTTAAAGCTCTGGGATAATAATTATTTCTCCAAGCTCCATCAGTAGACAAAGGACTTCATAGACTTTATTCTCAAGATAATATAAAATGAATGTGGCAACTTGGTCATCCAAAGTCTTGGCTTTTACAGGCACTCAATTGCAGGTGTATTCAAGTCATAATTTAAATAACTTTTGCCATTGAATGTCATGGACTACTATTGTCCCATTTGCTGTTAACAACAGAATCATTAATGCCTTTATATCTAACCAGAACAGAGAAACTGATTTGCTTCCCTGAGATTCTGTTCTTCTGAAACCATAGTCAGTACCAAATTTGAGCCATTAGGATTTACTAAAAACAGCAGCAGCAGCAACAACAACAATAAAAACCCACTAAAATACTACGGGATTTGCTAAAGAAATAAGAAGTCTAGAATGTGGGAGGAGCCGGGAAAATGAAGATCTAGAAGAATCAGAGGATCAGAAAAGGTCATTAACACCAGAGCTTGAAGTGTTCATGTGCAGGTCAAAACTCATGGGAAAATCCTCAACAGAGAACCCCCCCAATAAGTTTGTTTAGAGAATAATTTGCAAAAAACAATTGAAGTGGAGTGGACCACCTCTTGATTGGGAAATGCAATCAAACACTGGGTGGTCAGTGTGAGTTACTCTTGGTTGGCATAGCCAACAGAATGCTGGAGCCTTTGGAAGCATATTGATGCTACCTGTCACCATATTGGGTTGCCATGGTCCCATGGTCGTCCTAAGTGACAGCTTCTGTTGCTCTTGTGCTTTCCAAATTTCACACAAGGGCTTCTCTTGGCCAGCTTTCACCTAGACATAATGGGAAAGGTATTGTGGAAGATATTTCCAGCCTTAGACTGGAGTAGTAGTACTGGGTTGCCAAAATGCACTCCAGTGTACAAACAGTTCTGTGAATTGGCAGGAAATTTAATATATAATGGATATAGTAATATTTCTTTATTTGGTTGTCATTCCTCATGGCTGTCAAGAAGAGCAATACTGATAACAATTTTCCTTACTCCCTTATGAGTTATAAAAACCTAGAGACTGATTCACTTCCAGAAAAGCAGTATCCATTGTAGGCAACCCCATGGAAGCTCTCAGCCCCGGAGCTGGTGTTTTTAGAGATGGTCAGCTCTTAGTGCAAAGTTTGACCATGGATGGAGACATTTAGACTTCAGACTGGCTATCTTCAGGCATCTACACATTCTTTCCTAGATGAGCTGCTGTTTAACTTTGTGGCAGTGTTTTTTACGAGTTTTGCCCTGTTGATTTTAGGAACTATATATCATTTTTATCCTCCCCAAACTCATGCATGTCAGGAAATTGCCTTTTTTAACTCTAGAACCCTGTAGCCTTCAAAACATTTTCTTTTGTGAGCAATTCAGCCTCATTCTTTTGAGGAACTTTACAATACAAACAAAAGTTTATACGGAATTGTCTTTTGAGTCATCTCTCCTTTACTGGTTGCAACCCCTGGTTGGGAAGGTCTTTACCTTATCTTTCACTCTTTTCTGAAACAAGACATAAGTGAATTTCTCCTTGACTCAGCTCTTTAGTAAATGGTAATAAATAGCTCATCTTATTGATGGAACCAAGTGTATTACTGTTTCAACCAGGTTTCCCAGACATTTTATATTATGTTAGTCACATAAAAATATAATATGTTTCATATTAAGTTAGTATGCTCCATGCAAACTTGAGAAAAATGAGATTTTGCTAACAAAGTGGCACACTTTCAAAGGCTAATGAAGAAGCTTCTACGTTTGATGTATGGTTTGGCTATAGATGATGAATTTTCAAATCAGTTTACGTTTTGTAATTTAAAATTATAAATTTCAAATATTTGTCATTCAAGTAGATGTTATAGAATTAAGTGATAGTATTGTTAATATATTAAGACATTAATATGCAGAACAACTAGTATGTGCCTTAAAATGATAGAGGCTCTATTTTGATATGGGAGATACTACATATGAGTGCCTCTGTGAGTGTGTGTGTGTGTTTACCCTTGTATTCACTCATTCTAGTATCAGAGAAATTACCTATTATGGAACACCACTAAATCTTCTCTTTGCACTCTTGTTAACAATAGAGTAATCTTGTATTTTTTCCTTATTACCACAACATAGTCCCCAGATTTCATTTCACTGTTGGAGCTTTTATATCCTCAGGGTCTGAACAAAATGATATTTACAAAAAAAGAAAGGCAGATGAAAGACAGTGGTTTAGAGGATAGGGCTTTAGGTCTATTAACAAAATGCCCTTGCAAATACTGAGGCCCAGAATTAGGTAGGCTTTTCAAATAGGCACAGGCATTGTTTGGACCAAGTCTCGTCATAAGAGTAACCTATGCTGTTTCTGGGCAAGGTACTGCCTAAGCAGGAAGAAGGGCAGATCTGAATTAGGCATGTCCAGTGTAATGGACTAAAGTTTGTGTTCCTGTAAAATCTGTATATTAAAATTCTAACGCTGGTATTAGGAGATGGAGCCTTTGGGTGTTGATTAGGTCATAAGGGTGGCATGGGATTGGTGCTCTTTTAAAAGGGACTCCAGGGAGCACTCCCTTGCTCTCTCTCCGCATTTGAAGACACAGTAAGAAGACAGTAGTCTATATGCCAGGAAGGGGGCCATTGCCAGACACTGAATCTTCCTATACCTTGATCTTGTACTTCCCAGTGAAAAATAAATTCTTTTTGTTTAAGCCATGTGAATTGACTAAGACACCCAGTTTATTATTCTCAAATTCACTGAAAATCTGACTTTTTCCAAGTCCCTTAAGAAGAAGTGATTAAAAGAGTGAATAGGTCAAGAGTGGATAGGTCACTAACAGCTATCCTCTTAGAAAGAGAACAATTGGAAAGGGGAATAAGTTTATGTCCTAACTATCAGACCAAGAGGATTATTCAGGTAGCTATGCTGAAACAAATAAATTACTTCAGTCTATACTTTCTCTGATTCCTTCCCTGAGACTCCATTGGCTGTTAATGCTATGCCTTTGATAATATCAGTAGGCATGGGGGTGGGGTAGGAGGCATGTGTATTTTGAAAAGTGTTCCTAAATAAATCTGCAGTATCCCCTCATCTACTTGCTACTCTCTGTTAGGAACCATCAGCTTAGATTCTTAATGTGCCAACTTCACTCCACTGCAGTACTGATGAATACTTGATTGCCATTGCTCATCAGGCTCCAACTCCATGCTTGTTTTTTTCTGAGATGGAATCCCACTTTGTTGCCCAGGCTAGTGTGTCGTGGTGTCACAGCTATCTCGACTTCAAGCTCTTGAGTTTGAGCAATGCTCCTGCCTCAGCTTCCTGAGTAGCTGGGAATACAGGTGTGTGCCATGCCAGCTAGCTAATTTTTGTATTTTTAGTAGAGACAGAGTCTCACTTTTGCTCAGGATGGTCTCAAATTCCTGAGCACAAGCAATCCACCCACCTCAGCCTCCTAGAGTGCTAGGATTACAGGCGTGAGCCACTATGTCTGGCCAGTCTGTGCTTTAGACTCTGGAGGTTTGCAGATGTTCTAGTTTTCTGGTCCTAGAGTCTCATCTAGGCCCCAAGCTGCCCATGTGACAACCAAGTTGAAAGAGAATGGAAATGAGTCAAGGACATTTTCCCAAGAGAGCAGCTGCCTTCACCACCAGCCCTGACTGGGAACAGGACAGTAGGCAGCAGTCACACTCCAGCTGCTGGTCAATATCTCAAAGCCCTGGGCTGCCTGCTGCCAAGCCAAAGAACTTTTCTGAACAGGGATGGAGAAAAACATGGAGAGAAAGGAGGAAATGTCATAGGGCACATGGGACAGACATCTGTTGAGTGCGTGGCAAAGATATTCTTCAGCATCTAATTCAAGGCTTGGGAACTGGCTGATGTGTTTGAAAAATATTGAGTTTGAAGACCCTTAAGGACATAGCCTGTCCAGTTTGCTATTGTTTTTCTCCTCCCACCCCCCCATTTTTACACTAGGTTGACGCATGCATTGATGTTATCTGCTTGGACCAGAAGGCATCTGTTGCCCCAGGTTTAGTTTGAACTTGACATCTTTAAAAAAATAAGTAAAAAAAAAAAAAATCCAAACTCTTGATCTGCTGTCTGAGACCTCATCTAGTTTCCTGGGAAAATGATCCTCAATTTCTTCATCGTTACACTTAGTTCTTGCCTTCACCTGGGTATAATCCTAAAATACTTATGCCTAATCAAGTCGATTACTGGTTAGGTTAGTGCCAGGGCCTTTAAATCCAAAGAATAGTGTGCAACAATGTCATGGGATAATTGTCCTTCCCCCCCAAATGCATGTGCCGAAGCCCCAACCCCCAGTACCTCAGCAAAACCTTTAAAGAGGCAATTAAGTTAAAATAAGGCACTTTGGGTAGGCCCTTATTTAATCTGACTGGAGTCTTTATAAAAAGAGAACTTTGGACACAGAGAGACCCCAGAAGTGCCCCCACACAGAGGAAAGACCATGGTAAGACATAGGGAGACGATAGCCATCTGTAAGCCAAGGAGAATGCCTTTGGGAGGAACCGACCACTTGGTACCTTGATCTTAGACTTACATACCCGGAGCCGTGAGAAGATAAATTCTTGTGGTTTATGTAGTCCAGGTTGTGGTATATTGTTCCTGCAGCTCTCGCAAACTTATATAAACCATTTACATGGGAACATACCTCTGTATGTTGTATGCTGAGGAGGGGAAAAAAGGAGATTCAACTATCTTTGATATTTTCGACCACAAAAGTCTCATGTAACAGTATTTCTGTTTATGCTAAATATTCTTCCTTTTTTTTTTTTTTAAGCACACATCACTAGGCAGCCCATATTCCAAGCCCCACTTCTCCAGAGCCTCCTTTCTTTTTAAAAGCCTGATTGATTATGATACACAAGTGCAAATTCAGGACAATGTGGTATCATTTATTGGTCTGTTTGTCACTCAAATCAAATGGCCTAGATATAGTGTAAGCCTGAGGGACTCCAAAAGATAATCTAGGTAAAAAGTAATCTAGGTCACTCTGCCTTATGGTTTCAATTTTTTCCCCTATAGACTTGTGGGCCCATATTGTGTCCAAAATGAAGTGTAGGGATAAATATAGCCATGTGGAAACTGTGGAAGCTGAGTTTGTAAGAGGGAATGCAGGAGAAAGCTGAGCAAACATATAATAATTTTGATCAACAGGGAAAGCCATTTGGGACATCTTGGGTATAATACTCCTGTTTGTTGTTTATGGCTCCATAGCAGATTTCTAGGTATAAATAAGGTAGCTGTGGATTTTTTTTTAAAAAAAATCTCTATTTCATATTTCAACACAGCATTTCAACTCTTTTTATCTTAAACATTCCTATTCTTGTGATTATTTATTTATCCACTTAGCACACACTTTTAAAGCCTGGTATTGTGCTTGGCATTGGAGTTCGAAGCATTTGTCAGACATACAACCTACCTTCAAGAAATTTTAGCCTGCAAGGAGGGGATGGTCAAGTAAACACATAATTGCAGTAATGTTTATGAACATTATTCACTTTGCTCAGATGAGTTCTGTAAGAAATGGCCAAAAGAAAAAATTGAAATCCACCTGGCCTTCTCTCTGGAGGATGTTGCCTAATGTCCTCCACATGAAAGCTCCTTTTCTATGAAAACCTGGGAGAACCTTTTGAGGAGTTATGAAGATTCTCTACCCTATCCCCTGGTTTTTGGTAGCATTGGAAGAATTCTCACCACAAAATTTGTAGCATAACACAATTTTAGGAAATGGGTAATGCGGATTGGTGTCAAAAAATTCCTCCCTTTGCAACAAACACCCCTCAAACACACACACATACAGAGAAAAGGAAGCAGTGCCTTGGGCGAGGCTTTCTTCACTGTCATATTTCTGTAAGAAGGCCAGGGCTGTGGGGGTAGGGCAAGAAAATACAGGCAGGGGACACTGGGTGGGTGGAGGAAGGGTTAATGTAGTGTGAGGTAAGGGGGCTGCACCCGGAAGTTCTGGCTCATCATGTAGGATGAGAGAATAAGATGGTTGGGCCAGAGGTAGCATTTCTGATTCGGAGCTCTTCCCCTCATCTGCCTCCCCAACCTTAGCTCGTTTTGTAAACCTTTGTGATCTTCACAAGAATCCCTGTAAAGAACTATCAGAGGTGTTCAACCTTTGTTTTTCTTTTTCTCTGCTGTACATTGGAAGAATAAGAGTTGTCTTGGGCCACACATTAAATATACAAACACCAATGAAAGGCTATTAGCCAAAAAAAAAAAAAAAAAAAAAATCTGTGAATACTTTTTGTGATATCTGACATCACAGATAAACAAAAATAGTCTTCAGAAAATCAGCATGCTTCCCAGAATGCCACAGGTTGGATGCCCCTGTTAAATCATTGAGATCGCTGTGTATTTCCCCCAGAGAGAGGCAAGTGGGTGCATTTATTATGGATGGAGAAGGGATGACCCCCCAGTCAGAAGAGTGGATCACCTTCTGAACTAGCAGGCAGAGAATCCCATTATCCCACAGCCCACATACAGCTGAGGAAACAGAAGTCATCTACTCATGGAAATCATTTACAGTCACTTTTGGGGGCAGGAAAATCAAAGGAGCCTCTTCAATGTGCCAGACAGAGCCCTATTGCTTGAACAGGAACATGCAAGTCCCTTCTTGGTGTTAGCTTTTTAATGAAGTAGTTCCTGTCTCATGTGGCTCAACTTCACATTTTTGTACTCTACATTTAACACTTATAGTCCTATTTACTTAACTATTTCTGTGAACAAGCTCATTTGGAAATTCAAAATATACTTAACCTTGTATAGAAGAAATACTTAGTGTGTGAAATCATGGGTTCCATGTTCCAGTTGTATTTTCTTTCTTTTTTTTTTTAAATACATGTATTTTATTATTCTTCATTACATTATTCCTACCCCCCACCCCTCAGTGGTAAGACAGAATTGATTTACAGAAAAGAATACAGAAAACACCAAGGCTCCTGGTAGAGGGAGAGAATTCAAGTGGGGAGAGAGAAGCTCTCTCCATTCCTCTCCCGGTCTTTCCCCGTCTCCTCCATTAGGACTTTAGTCTCAGGGTCTATATAGGTGTATGGGTTCCTTGGGGGGTAGTTTTCAA
>CAUYRH010040648.1:0-47413 GCA_963574655.1 Perodicticus potto
GGCGTTGTGGCGGGCGCCTGTAGTCCCAGCTACTTGGGAGGCAGAGGCAAGAGACTCGCTTGAGCCCAGGAATTGGAGGTTGCTGTGAGCTGTGATGCCACAGCACTCTGTCCAGGGTGACAGCTTGAGGCTCTGTCTCAAAAAAAAAAAAGAAAATATGAAACTCCCTCACCTGAAGGACAGTGTTAACAGCAATTAATCAAAAGGAAAACCACAGGCCCTTCCCTTCCCGGCCATTCTATTTAAGCAGTCTTTATTTTCCACAGTAGTAAATTTTCTAGATATGTCTTATAGACCTCAAAGTACAGGAAAGGAAGCTCCCATTCAAAGGCCATTTATCTTAAGAAACTGTAAATGACACTAATTTTTTGTCCATTTGAAATATATAAGTTGTGCTATAACAAATCAACCCATCAAGTGTTAACCACTGTCCACATAGCTAAACTTCTGAGATCAAAAAAGTATATTTAAATTGGTTCCCATCCCCTACCTCCCCTCAGCCATGCCTAGAGTAGAGAGGCCTGGCATCCTCTCTGTGGGAAAGGCATTCAAGTAAGGGGCCTCGCCTGGGCTGGCCACACCTCATATTGAAAAAAGAAAAAAAAAAGGGGGAGAGGAGATAAATTGGTTCCCATCATAACTGATGGGGTGCATCTAACTCAACTGTGGAGACACATCACACCATCACCTTGCTACTGATTACACGGCCTGGAGTCTCTGCCTTCTCTCCTTTCTCTTCCCCCCATCTCCTCCCCTCCCTTCAACAGCTTTCTAGCTTGGGAACTTGTTAGAATAGATGTGAAGGTTTCAGGTCACAGCCCGTGGGACTACTGCTGGGTGTGGGGTGCTTCGCCTGCACCCCTGATTTCTTCAGGTCTTAAATAATACCCCCTGCCAAGCCATCACCCCTTCTCACTCTCCTCCACTCCCACCCTTCGCCAAAGCATACATTGTAGCCCCTCTGCTCCCCTCTGAGATTGGCCTTCAGTGGGGAATTCAGGGCTTTCCCCATATCTTCTCTCCCCCACCTTTATTGAAGGACGCTGCTTTCTCCTCCTTCCTCCTCAAGTCCCTCTTTGCACTGTCACCACCCAACACTTTCCATGAAACTTCCTTGCTTTGGCCAAAGCCATCAGGTAAGGTTAGAAAAGAGTCTCTGACCTTCCCTTGTTTAGTTTTGGAATCACATTTATTCCCTCTATCAGCCTAGAAAAGAAATTAATTGAGTCCTCCGCCCTGCCACCTCTGCTGTCATCTGCATTTTTTTAGCTCAGATTTTGATTAAAATGAAAAGAACAGTCACCAGGGTTACTCAGACCTGCCAGCTCTCAGAGTCCTTAGTGGTTAAACTTAGAGAAAGCCTACATGAAGACTCTTGTAAGCACACACTATCGCTCTGAATTGTTTTCTTTTCCTGTAATTACTTTTGCTTTTAAAAATCAAAGAAATTGTAAACAGGGCTCTCATTTTGTCATCTTTGCAATCAGTTGGAGTCGAGTTTGAAATTTGACAATTGAAACAAATAAAAACACATTGTATTCATTGCATACTTTGGTTTTGGTGCTGCTGCTGCTTACCATCCAATTCTCAGCAGGGATCCAGAAAGAACTGGGTGTGCACAGCTGATCCCCAAAATTGGTGGGCTTGACTTCCTGGCACATTGCTGCATTGTTTCACGTTATCTTCAGGATTACTACATGCTGAAACGTGGATGTGTACTGAAATAAAAGCAATTCATTGTGTACTGAAGTTTTTTTTTTTTTAATTTAGTATTTGTGTAAAACTGCCTTTTGAGCATGAACTGTCGAAAGTCTAGAAAGCAACTGATATTTCCATCAACCTTTTTCTAGGGAAAATATTAGTTCTAAAGATTTAACATATTGTAAGTAAAGTCTAACAACAGTATTCCATAAGCAGCCTTTTGATTGTCAAACCATTGCCTGATTTTAATATAATAAACAAAAGTGTGCATTTAAAAAAAGAAAAAAACAAAGAAAACCAGAAGATAAATAATACTCCACGGGAAGATGTACATACACATAAATATAAAAATGGGAAGAGTGGCTAGGAAGGCTGTAAGGATGAGAAAGAGATGTTTTACTTTTTGTATATTCTTTTTTTTCTTTTTTTGAAGACAGAGTCTCACTCTGTTGCCCTGGGTAGAGTGTCATGGTATCATAGCTCACAGCAAACTCAAACTCTTGGGCTCAAGTGATTCTCTTGCCTCAGCCTCCAGAGTAGCTGGGAACATAGGCATTTGCTGCAACACCTAGCTATTTTGAGGTATGGGGTCTCACTCTTGCTCAGGCTGGTCTGGAACTCCTGAACACAAGCATTCTACCCTCCTCAGCCTCCAAAGTGCTAGGATAACAGGCATGAGTCACCACGCCTGGCCCTTTTTGTAAATTCTTATGCCTTTTGAATTTTGTACCATTTGCATGTATAATCTATTCAGACATAATGCTTTAAATATAAAAGTAATAGTTGTGGTGAGGCACAGCATTCAGTCTTTCGTGGCTAAGTATGATATTAATTTTAGAATGCCTTTTGAGGAAGTTTTATTTATACTTTACAGAAATGTTTTATCATAACTAAATATTCAGTTTGCCAAATACTTTTTCTGTTATCTGTTGAGTATTGCATGATTGAGATTTATTTTTAGTTAATTAATATTGTAAATACATATAATAGCAATTTACACCTGATTGATTTTAGAATGTTAAAACTATGTTGCATACCTAGGATGAACTCAGCTTGGTCATGGTATGTTATCCTTCTCTTATACTTTTGGATTTGATTTGTTAAAATTTTGTTGAAGATCTTTGCATCTGTGTTCATGATCTGTACTTTTCTTGTAATACTTGCATTACATTTTGGTATCAAGGTAATGCCAGATTTGTAAAGTTAGATGGGAACTGTCTCTCCTTTTTTCTGGAAGAGTTTGTATAGAATTGGTATTGTTTCTTCCCTGTTTGGTAAAATTTGCCAATGAAGCCATCTGGGCCACCCATCTTTCTTTTGAGGAGGCTTTTAACTACAAAATTCGATTTTCTTAAGAGACATAAGGCTATGCAGGGTATCTTTTTTCTTTGTTAGTGTCTTTTAAGGAATTTATGCATTTTTCTGAGTTGTCAAACTTATTAGCATAAAGTTATTCATAATATTCTCTTTATCCTTTTTAAGGTCTGTAAGATCTATACTGATATAATATTTTCATTCCTGATATTGGTGATTTATCTTTTTTCATCTTTTTTTTTTTTTTTTTGCAGTTTTTTTGGCCGGGGCTGGATTTGAACCTGCCACCTCCAGCATTTGGGGCCAGCGCCCTACTCCTTTGAGCCACAGATGCTGCCCATATCTTTTTTCTTCTTAATGTCTAGCTAGAGATGTATCAGTTGTATTGATTCTTTCTAAGACCAGCTCTTGGTTTTATTGATTTTCTGTTTCCATGTTATTGATTTTTGAGTTTTTCTCCTTGTTTTGATTTACTCTTTCTAGTTGTTTTTTTTTTTTGAGACAGAGCCTCAAGCTGTCACCCTGGATAGAGTGTTGTGGCATCACAGCTCACAGCAACCTCCAATTCCTGGGCTCAAGCGAGTCTCCTGCCTCCGCCTCCCAAGTAGCTGGGACCATAGGCGCCCGCCACAACGCCCAGCCATTTTTTGGTTGCAGCCGTCATTGTTGTTTGGCGGGCCCGGGCTGGATTTGAGCCCTCCAGCTCAGGTGTACGTGGCCGGCGCCGAGCCTTTTTTCTAGTTTTTTAAAGATGGAAATTTACATTATACATTCTAGGTTTCTCTTTTAATATAAGTACTTCAGGCTATTTCCTTGTAAGTACTGCTTTAGCTGCATCTTTCAAGTTTTGGTATGTTGTATTTTCATTTTTATTTTCCTAAAAATATTTTCTAATATCTCTTGTGATTTTTTTTTTTTTTTGGACTCAGGATCTGATTAGGAGAGTGTTACTTAATTTAATATATCTTGACAGGAAGAACATATGTCTTGGTACTTCTGATTTTTAACTTAATTCTATTGTTTTAAGGAATATATTCTGCATTATTTCAATCCTTTCAAACAGATTAGGACATTTTTTATGGCCTAGCATAGTATCTATCATAATGAATGCTTCAGGTACACTTGAAAAGAATGCATTCTACTGTTGGACAGAGAGTTCTTAGAGCCTGGCACTTAGACCAGGCTGGTTGGTGTCCCTCGAATCTTCTTTGTACTTACTGATCATCTGTCTAGTTCTAGAAGTGACTAAGAGAAGAGTGCTGGAATTTTCCAGGTATACTTTTGGATTTGTCAATGTCTTCACTGAATTCTGTCAGGTTTTACTTAATGTTTTTTTAAGCCTTATTTTAGGTGTATACATGTTTGAAATCATTATATCTTTGATGAATTAATTAATCCCTTTATTGTCATTAAATGCCCTCTTTTTGGCCCTATCATTTCCTTCTGAAGCCAGTTTTGTAATTAAATAGATTTTCTTCCTACTTCTGCCTGTCACAATGTTTATTGAGGCTCTCATGAGAGTCCAACTAGAGGCTCATTGCCTGCAGCTCAGCAGCTAGGGCGCCAGCCACATATACCAAAAGTGGTGGATTAGAACCCCATCTGGTCCTGCCAAACAACAATGACAACTACAACAACAAAATAGCCGGGCATTGTGGCGGGCGCCTGTAGTCCCAGCTACTCGGGAGGCTGAGGCAAGAAAATCGCCTAAGCCCGGGAGTTGGAGGTTGCTGTGAGCTGTTGGATGCCACGGCATTCTACCGAGGGCGATAAAGTGAGACTCTGTCTCAAAAAAAAAAACAAAACCATCATCCCATCTAAGAACATAGAATGTCTCTCATTTGTTTGAATCATTCGTATCCTTTATTAGAATTTTCAAGTTTTTTCTGTAGAGATCTGTGTGTTCAAAATTCATTTCTAGGTATTTTATAGGGCTTTTTTGGTGAATAGTATCTATTTTTATTGTATTTTTCTAGTTGGCTTCTACTGGTGTATAAAATGGTCTCAAATTTTAGATAGATCTAACATCGGATAATTTTGCTCAACCCACTTATTTCTTCTAGTAGCCTGTCCATTGTGTATTCTCAATATTAAGTCTAAGGTGTCTGTGATAATATAACTAGAGGTATAGAATAAGTTGCTGAATACACGTGTAAGCTAGGAGTTCAAGGGAGAGGTCCAGGCTGGAGATAAAAACTTGGGGATTGTAGTATATAGTTGGTACTTAAAATCGTATGTTTAGATAAGAGCATGAAGGGAATGAATGTAGATAGAAAAGAGAAGTGATCCCATGAGATGCAGACAAGTTGAGGAGATGAGAAAGAACCATTAAAGGTGGGCAGCACCTGTGGCTCATCGAGTAGGGCTCTGGCCCCATATACCAAAGGTGGCAGGTTCAAACCTGGCCTCGGCCAAACTGCAAAAACAGAAAAATAGCCGGGCATAGTGCCGGGCGCCTGTAGTCCCAGCTATTCGGGAGGCTGAGGCAAGAGAATCGCCTAAGCCTAGGAGTTGGAGGTTGCTGTGAGCTGTGTTGATGCCACAGCACTCTACCGAGGGCAACAAAGTGAGACTCTGTCTCTACAAAAAAAAAAAAGAAAGAACCATTAAAGGAGCAGCTAGCGAGGGGAAAAGAAAGCCAGAATAGTGTGGTGCCCTAGAGCCAAGTGAAGAAGTGTTTCACATACATAGTCTACATATCTACCTTCTCCAGCAGAAATAAATTCCTTAAAGATTGGTTCTTCACCTCTCCAACAGGCAATGTGGTCAGAAGTTAAGAACAGGGATTCTATTGCCCACTGCTGGGGGTGTGTCATTCCTGGCTCTACCACATCCTCAGTGGGTAGACTTGGGCAAGTTACTTACCTCTCTGTGCCTTGGTCTCCTAATCTGATAAATAAGGATAATGCTCTATGAGCATTGCTGACTTCATAGAGTTGAACAAGTTAAGTTAGTTAGTTCATGTAAAAGCTTTTATAACAGTGTCAGGTGTGTATAGTAACCTCTCATTAAATACTACTACTCTTTATTTTTATTATTTTGGTTGGTTTTGTATTAGTATCTAGCGCAATATCTGATACAGTTAGTGCTGAGAATATTTCTTGAACAAATGATTTTGTTAGCAGTGTATGTGAAGGAAAGAGGATAGAAAGGATGAGCCTTAGTTGACATTGGAATTCTTTATGAGAAGTTTATGAAACTGTCAAAGTAGTAAAGTGCATCAGGAAGGAACATGTTCTCAAATTTCCAAGTTTGGAGTTTATGTCTGAATAGCCATTTGAAAAGACTGACTAATAAGAAAAAAAGCACATAAATTGTAACTCAGAGAAAAATAGGGGAGGAACCTTGTAGATTATAAAAGATCTAAGAAACATATCACCTATCTGCACAAAGATACATAGATCCTGATTCTATCCACCAGTTATTTTTTTACTGTAATGAGGAAATTTAGCAGTGATAGCAATGTGATATTGAGGACTTAATCATTTTTTACCTATAATAGTTTATGGTTTTGAATTAAAAGTTGCTTCACTTTTAGAGATACACAATATTTACAGATGAAATTACATGTGTGGACTTTGCTTCAGATAATCAAGTGGTGGGGAGGGGTGATGAGGGGGATGATAGATGCAATAAGAATGACCATGAATTGGTAATTGTTAAAGTTGAGTGAAGTACAGTTCATTATAGTATTCCCTTTACTTTTAGATTTGTTTGAAATTTCCCATAAGAAAACAAATTTTTTAAAGCACTCTATGTACCACTTACATGTTTGACTTTATTATACTAGATTAGAATTTGAAAAACAAAAGACTCGGCTTAATATTCAACTCGAGTATTGCCGAAATCAGCTGAAGAAGAAACTAAGTAAGATCAACTCATTAAAAGAAACAATCGAGAAAGGTAGAGAAGACACTGATAATCTAAAGAAGGTAATTAATCATGGGTGACTGAAGTGCCTCTTCATTAGAATTGGGTTCCTTCATTGAATAAACCTTTGTTGAACTTCTGAAGGATCCTGGGGGGGTGTGCAGATTTAAGAACTATTTAAAGTATTTGAAGTATATTAAAGGGGTGCCATGGATACTCTAAGTTCTAACTTGTGTGATTGGTGAATCAGAGCAGCAGGTTCAGGAAAGAAAATTCTGGACCTATGGAGTTGCCAACATGATGTCTAGATGACAGTTTCCAGGAGGCAGTTAAAAAGTATGTAGATAAACGAATTCTAGGCTGGAGATTTAGATTTGGGAGTGCTGGTTAATGAGAGTAAAATGAAACCAAATGAGAATGGTTGTGACTCCCCAGTAGATAGGCAGTCAGTGAAGAGGAGTGCAGTGCAGCAGTGATGAGATTCTGTAAGGTAGTCAGTCAGCTTAGGATGAAAGCCAGACAGTTGATACAGAAACCCCAGAGTTTTTGAAAGGAGGAAGGAATGAAAACTGTCAAAAAAGTAAAGTCTGGAAAATGTCTCTTTATTGCCAGTTAGAGTTCATAATAGCAAGAACACTTTCACTGGCCAATGGAAGTAGAAGTCAGATGGCAGTAAGCTGAGGAATTAATCCAAAATGAAGGATAAAGGCAGGTAGTGATAACCAGTTTCTAAAATGTGTAGAATGAGAGTGGGCCACAACCTATGATGGAGCTTCAAGGTTCAAGTAGCATATAGGATTAAAAGGTTTATCTTGGAATGACTGGTATGGTTTTATTGATTATAAAATAACCTATTGACTGTATTAATATAAAAGATGATAAATCTACAGTGCAAACCCTCTCTGTTCAGGCTGAGGAAAACTGTCTTCAGATCGTGGATGAACTCATGGCAAAGCGGCAGCAGCTTAAAGATATATTTGTCACCCAGAACTCCAACATTGAGAAAGTTCACACTCAAATTGAAGAGGAAAAAAGAAAGTTTTTGGCTGTTGATAGGTAATTAAGAATTCATTGAGGCCAGGTGTGGTGGCTTATGCCTGAATCCTAGCACTTGGGAGGCTGAGACGGGTGGATTGCCTGAGCTCATGGGTTCGAGACCAGACTGAGCAAGAACAAGACCCTGTCTCTACTGAAAATAGAAAAGTCAGCTCGGCGCCTGTGGCTCAAGCGGCTAAGGCGCCAGCCATATACATCTGAGCTGGCGAGTTTGAATCCAGCCCGGGCCCGCCGAACAACAATGATGACTGCAACCAAAAAAAAATAGCCAGGCTTTGTGGCAGGCACTTGTAGTCCCAGCTACTTGAGGTGGAGGCAGGAAAATCGCTTGAGCCCAAGAGTTGGAGGTTGCTGTGAGCCTTGATGCCACGGCACTCTACCCAGGGTGACAGCTTGAGGCTCTGTCTCCAAAAAAAATGAAATAAATAAAATAAAATAAAAATAGAAAAGTCAGTTGCACATTGTGGTGGGTGCCTGGAGTCCCATCTACTCAGGAGGCTGAGGCAGGAAGATCAAGTTTGAGGTTGCTGTGAGCTATTGCAATGCCACTATACTCTAGCCCAGGCAACAAGTCTGTCTCAAAAAAGAAAAAAAGAAATCAGTTTGAAATACCTAGTCAGAGTTTTAAAAACATGTATATCATCAATTCGAAATCTATTATACGAGGGTTTTTTTTAATATGTGCCCTTTGTTGCTCTTGGTTCCACATCACACCTTTCAAACATTCTAATCCGGGGGAAAACCAAGAGAGGTGGTAGTTGTTTACAGCGAAAAGTTCTTCTCAGTAGATGGAAACGTGTGTTCAGTGAATCCCTTCTCCTTAATCTCCTTGGAAACTGTTACCTTCCTGTTGTACAGAGATTCCCTCCAGTCTGTTTGTGCTACAGAGCATAGAGGAGAGGATAAGGGTAGAATCTGGAGCCATGCTGCCTGGTTTCATATCCCAGCTCTGCTCCTCATATATCATACCTTAATTTCCACAGCAGTATTGCAGATAGTAGTAGTATATAACCTAATAGAAGGGTTAAGTAAATTAATATTTATATGGCACTTAGAACAGTACCTGTCAAGATAAGCATGTATGTGTGCCATGATGATGATGATGACACTTTCAATCACTGGCTTGTACCAAAACGACACTTTCTTGTCATGAAACATTTATAAAACTATAAGTAATCAGATGATATGAGCTCTTTGTTTTTGCTTAGCCTCTTGGCATTTCAGTTTTCCTCACTGTCCAAAACTCATCGGTGTTTCCAGATAATAGGCAGAAATTTGTCTAAGATTTTTGAGTGGATTTTTTTTTTTTACTCTTGTATTTAAAAAGAAATCTTTCCCCCTTTGTATTCCTGAAAACTATGTTGTTCTTTCTTTTCTTTTTTTGCAGTTTTTGTCCAGGGCCGGGCTTGAACCCACCACCTCCAGTATATGGGGCTGGTACCCTACTCCTTTGAGGAAAACTATGTAGTTCTTAATTTCTTATTTCTTTTTTATTTTTATTTTTTTTGTAGAGACAGAGTCTCATTTTATCGCCCTGGGTAGAGTGCCGTGGCGTCACACAGCTCACAGCAACCTCCAACTTCTGGGCCCAGGCGATTTTCTTGCCTCAGCCTCCCGAGTAGTTGGGACCACAGGTGCCTGCCACAACGCCCGCCCGTCTGTTTTTCTGTTTTTGCAGGTCGCCCAAGGCCGGGTTTGAACCTGCCACCCTCAGTATATGGGGCCGGGGCCCTACTCGATGAGCCACAGGCGCCGCCCTCTTCTTTCTTTTTTTGGCGGGAGGAGTTGGAGTCCTTTTTGTAGGTATGCTTTAAAATTCCATATCATGGGCAGCGCCTGTGGCTCAGGGAGTAGGGCGCCGGCCCCATATACTGAGGGTGGGGTGTTCAAACTCAGCCTCCGCCTGAACTGCAAAACAAAAAAATAGCCCGGTGTTGTGGTGGGCGCCTGTAGGCCCAGCTACTCGGGAGGCTGAGGCAAGAGAATCGCCTAAGCCCAGGAGTTAGAGGTTGCTTTGAGCTGTGTGATGCCACGGCACTCTACCGAGAGCGATAAAGTGAGACTCTGTCTCTAAAAAAATAATAATTATAAAATTCCATATCATTTCAATTGGTAAAACTCCAAGACTTCATCTTGAGATAGAAGGCATTAATTACATTAGTGGTGGTGGTAAACTTTAGATTATTAGGTGTGTAATAACTTTCTTGGCAAGACATGTCTGTTGCTAAGAAATGTTCTCTTGGTTTGAGGTTCTAAAATACAGAGCTTAAATCTGAGAGATGCAGGTTGAAAAATTGACAGATTTAAATATAAAGTAACTAGGAAGTACTATGTCTTTTCTAGTTCTGATTACAGCAATGTTTATTAGTGAAAAATGCTCCCTTAGATTAACTAATGACATGCGTGGCCTTTCTTAGGAATGTTAACAATTATATTAGTATCAGTGAGAGAACTGTAAAATTTATAGCACTCATTGGAAAAAAATAATTCTTTAATATGTTTATAACACATAACATTTTTCTTCCTTCATACAGTGTTCTATAATGAGTAAAATTACTTTGTCCTCTCTGTGTATTTAATAGAGAAGTGGGAAAGCTGCAAAAACAAGTTGTCACTATTCAGACATCTCTGGAACAGAAGCAATTAGAGAAGCATAACATGCTGCTTGATTGCAAAGTTCAAGATATCGAAATAATTCTTTTGCTGGGGTCACTGGATCACATCATTGATGAAGAGGTATTCCAGCAAATTTAAAAATATGTACTGTTGTATGGAACTTAAATGCAATGCCCTTTGCTTATTCTTCCTCTTATATAACCCCTTTAGGGCAGGGAAAACACCTTGTCTTTCTAAGAGGGAAAAATGACAAAGTAACTATCATTTCAAAGGATTAGGCATTTCATGAAATTCTCATGTCTCTTTATTAATCCACATTTCTTTAGGATCCACAGGATGAACCAGTGTTTCTTACCTATATATTAGATACCTAAGAGAAATCATAGAATTAAAGCTGTTAGAATTATGAACATTTTGCACAATGAATCCTGGCAGGATGCAAGTCTGCCAGCAGGAGTAGTTCCTTGCACTCTCTATAGGAATCCTGCTCTGCACCCTCACCAGCAACTGTGTTGAAGTTCTCAGAAGAAGATTTAGTTGATAAATGTTGTGTGTATTCATATTTTTCAGATGGAAACTGAAGCAGAAAGTACCCAGGCAACAATTGATATCTATGAAAAAGAAGAAGCCATTGAAATAGACTATAGTTCTCTAAGAGAGGATTTGAAGGTAATTGAAAGATTTCTGTTATGACTAACTCATAGTAGTATTGACTAAATACTGCAGAATCATTTTTAGATAACACAATGTAAATATTTTTAAGTAGATTTCCTAATGGTTTTTGAAGAAATATGCAAAGGGAAAACTTCTGACATTAAATATGTCTCTTTTAGCTGTGTGCGGTGGCTCATGCCTATAATCCCAGCACATGGGAGGCTGAGGTGGGTGGATTGCCTGAGCTCACAGGTGCAAGACCAGCCTGAGCCAGAGCAAGACCTCGTCTCTTAAAAAAAAAATAGCTGGGGGCGGCGCCTATGGCTCATCCAGTAGGGCGCCGGCCCCATATACTGAAGGTGGCGGGTTCAAACCCGGCCTCGGCCTAACTGCAAAACAGAAAAATAGACGGGCATTGTGGCGGGCACCTGTGGTCCCAGCTACTCGGGAGGCTGAGGCAAGAGAATCACCTAAGCCCAGGAGTTGGAGGTTGCTGTGAGCTGTGTGACGCCATGCACACTACCGAGGGCGATAAAGTGAGACTCTGTCTCTACAAAAAAAAAAAAAAAAAAATAGCCGGTTGTTGTGGTGGGCGCCTGTAGTCCCAACTACTTGGGAGGTTGAAACAAGAGAATCGCTTAAGCCCGAGAGTTCGAGGTTGCTGTGAGCCGTGATGCCACAGCACTCTACCAAGGACTACAAAGTGAGACTGTCTCAAAAAAAAAGTCTCTCCTACACCAAACAGTTCTCCAATTTTTTAAACACCTGCTAGGAATCCTATAATTCAATTGAATTGTCTACCTGAAGTTAGCATCAGACCCCACAAATTAAGACTCAGTCCCATTTACTGCCCACTCTTCAAGTCCAAGCTTCCCTGTACTTCTGGTCAACTGGTATAAATTGGGAGATCCCCAGACCCCTGCTTGGATTTGATTATTTGCTAGAATGTCTCACAGAACTCAGGGGAATACTTTATTTACATTCACCAGTTTATTATAAAGGGTATGACTCATGGAGCAGCCAAATGGAAAAGAGGGCCAGGTATGGAGAAAGGACTCTCTCATACCATTTCAGTGTGCCATTCTTCTCTGTGTGGCCACCAACTTGGATGTTCTTTAAACCCACTGTTTAGGGATTTTAATGGAGGCTTCTTTACAAAGGCACGATTGATTAAATCATGGGCCATTGATGATTGTATCCGATTTTTAGCCTCTCCCCAACCACCCCCAGAAGGGGGAGTCCTGAAAGTTCCCACCCCCTAATCACATGGTTGGTTCCATTAAGAGTTCAGTAGCATAAACCTAGGTATGGTTGAAAGGGTCTTAATATGAATAACAAACGATGCTCCTCTCACCCCAGCCATTCAAGAAATTCCAGAAGTTTTAGGAGCTCTGTGCCAGGAACCAGGGACAAAAGCCAAATATAAATTTATTACTGTATCACAGTATCACAAAAGAGCAGTAAATAGGTTACTTTTTAAAGTGTTTATATGTGCATTTCTAACGGTGTTCTGTAGAATACTAGTACCACTTAATGTCTAGCCAAAGTGACAACCCAGGTTAAGTGAGAGAGAGATTTCAGTCCAGGGAGGTTTATTAAGCCAAAGTTTGAGGACAAGGCTGAGGAAGCATCTGTCACCTGGGCTATCTGAAAAGGGATTTTAGGAACTCAGTATTTAAGAGGAGGGGGCATCCAGAAAGAAAGAGGAGGAGAAGGGTGGATAGTGAGACAAATGGTTACATTCTTGTGAGACTTGAGTTAGTGTCTAGGAATATACATTTTATATTAGATAAGGTGGATGTTTGAAGAGAAAATGGGAGAGAAGGAAGCATCAGTTATGCAGCCGTCCCTGGCGAGGAGGAGAATGACTGATCTTCTCTTGTCTCTTTTCTGCACCTGGTAAGATAAACTTGTGATCAACATTATTAGTATGACAGACTAGTATGATTAGTATCTGACAGACTTCCATTTTAGGAACTAGATTAAGCCTATGGACCTGAAATTATAATTGGCATGTCCTTGTTTGTGGGAAGTCAGCAAGGAATTTTCTAATGAATGACCTCTGGGGAGAGCCCTGTTTCCTTTCTACAGCCTCTGGGATCTGTCTAACACTTAGTGTTAGCAGCAGCTCTTCCCCTGGAAGAGGGTGTTGGTGACTCAGCCTTCAGGCTTGACCTTGGAGGGGGAGGACTTGAGATTTTTATTTTTTTTTATTTTCCTTCACAAAAGAAAAGTCTCTGTGGTCAGCTACTTTTTGAGAAAATCTATTTCACAATGAATGTTAAAGTCTCTGAGAAGTCCTACAATAAACAAAAGTAACCCACAACTCCAGCATCCTCATTTCACCCTGTCAATGCAGTCACCTTAGTAGGCACCCTCTCCCAGAATACCATGGGCAATGTTGTGCCAAACCCCTCACAAGCACAGACCTCAGATACAACTTCAATTTAATTTGGTTCCTTTAATTGAGCAGCTCTGGCTCTGTTTCTCAGTTGTCCTTAAACCTACTCTTCTCTCTGTGTTGGCTTCATCGAAGCTGCTTCTCTCCTGAGAATGAGGAGATTACTGCTGTTCCTGGCTTTCTAGCCGCACAGCCACAACCTTCCAAGGAGAGGCTGCCTTTTGTAGTGCTCCAAATTGAAGAATAGGGCGGCACCTATGGCTCAGTGAGTAGGGCACCGGCCTGTAGTCCCAGCTACTCGGGAGGCTGAGGCAAGAGAATCACCTAGGCCCAGGAGCTGGACGTTGCTGTAAGCTGTGACGCCACAGCACTTTACCGAGGGCAACAAAGTGAGACTCTGTCTCTAAAAAAATAAAATAAAACTGAAGAACAGTTTTTTCTACAGATCCCCAGCAACTGTCCCCTCATCACAGTGGCCTGAATGGGGTTGTTGATGGAAAAGAAGCCATACTCTGTAAAATAATTTAAAGAGGTTTACTTTGAGCCAAATTTGAGGACCAAGACCTGGAGCCACGCCCAAGAAACCTTGAGCAAGTGGACTCATGGTGGGGCTACACTTTGTTTGTATACATTTCAGGGACACAGGAATTACAGGTAAAGTCATAAATCAATATATGGAAAGCATACATTGGTTTGACCCAGAAAGATGGGATGTTTCAAATTGGGGGCCCACAGGTTATAGATGGGTTTAAAGATTCTTCGGTTGATAATTGGCTGAAATAGTTAGGCTTTGTCTAATAGACCAGGAATCAATGAAAAGGAATGCTTCAATTAAGAAAAGGATCTATTTGTTAATCAGAGACAAACTGCAAACACTTGCCCAGATCCAAGTAGTTTGTTGTATATACAGAGGAACTGCATGTTTGTCTTGCATGGCCCTAGACCTATTAATGAGTCACACAGAGAATCTCTAAGAAGGGGGCAGGGACATGATGAAGCATGTCTAATCTCTTCTCACAGCTAGTAGCTCAGTTTTAGGGGATCCCCTTGGCCAAGATGGGGTCCAGTCAGTCAGCCACTAGAGGGGGAACCTTAAGATTTTATTTCAGTTCACAGGGTCACACGTTCATTCCTGAACCAGTCACTGTTGGGGGATGAGGATGGTGGATTTAGCTTTAGAGCAAGCAAAAAGCAGGCCCACCCCCGAAGGACATAGATCTGCAAGGGCAAAGACACGTGCTATGTTAGATAGGAAAAAAAACAACTGGGTGCAGTGGCTCACACCTGTAATTCTAGCACTCTGGGAGGCCAAGGGAGTAGATTGCCTGAGCTCACATGTTCAAGATCAGCCTGAGCAAGAACGAGACCCTGCCTCTAAAAATAGCCGGGCGTTGTGGCGGGCACCACGTACACCTGAGCTGGCGGGTTCAAATCCAGCCCCGGCCAGCCAAACAACAATGACGGCTGCAACCAAAAAAAAAAAAAAAATGGCCGGGCGTTGTGGCGGATGCCTGTAGTCCCAGCTACTTGGGAGGCAGAGGCAGGAGATTCGCTTGAGCCCAGGAATTGGAGGTTGCTGTGAGCTGCTAATGCCACGGCACTCTATCCAGGGTGACAGCTTGAGGCTCTGTCTCAAAAAAAAAAAAAAGTCCTTTCCCACCTCATTGCCAGTAAAAATTTATGAATGTTTTTTCCTGTTTATAGTTTTGTTTTAATTTACCTGTTTAATTCATTTGAAATACATTTTAGTATATGGTATGAGGTAATGTAGTGCTCAGGCATTCCACAAAGACCACACTGCTAAACAAGCCAAATTTACAGCAGAGTCCTTTTATTGCAGAGCCAGCTGGCTACTGCCTCAGTGTCCCAACATGGGGTTTCTGAGAGCAGCCCCATACTTAAGGAGTCAAGTTTTTAAGGCTTGATCTGCATCCTGGTTGGCACACAGGCTGTCCAGGGGCATTTGGGAGGTGGGCAGCAAGTAAGCATTGTACAGAAGCAGAATTTTTGCGGTTAGCCATACGTCATACATCTCTGTTTTAATATTTTCCCATACATTTTAGTTTCAGTACTTTTCCTTCATACTCTTTGTCTCAGTATTCTCTCCACCTGGCATTGTTTAAAAATCAGTCTGGGGATAGTCAGTGTTTCCCAGGTCCAGGAGTTGGTCAAGCAAGAAGTTAGTGAGCACTTTCCCATCTATCTTGGGAGTAAACCAGACTTTCTCCATTTTGTTGAGGGCTTGCAGCCCAGGAATTTGTCAGTAGTTAACTGGTATTTTTCTACTTAACCTAGACCTAACAGTAAGAATCTGTTTTTAAAAAAGTACCCAGGTTAACCAGTTTAGTCAACATTTTAAAAATTCTCCCAGTGAATTAAAATGTGACCTTTATCATACATTAATTAGCCCCCTTCTTGAAAGTAAAAAAAAAGTTTTCCTGGAAGGGCATGCCTGTAAACACTTTTCCCTTTCCTTCTCACTCGAGTTACTTCTGCTCATCATTCAGGTCTCAGATTGTTACCCTCTCTAGCTGGATTAGATCCCCTTCTCTTCCACGAAGTACCTATGCCTGCCCTGTTAAAGGTCTTTTCACCCTATTGTAAAAGCCAGTTTATATTGCTGACTTCCCTGTGAGCTCTTTAAAGGCAAAGACTAGTTTCCAACATTGAATCCTCAGGATAATACATAGTAGATGATTGATATTTTTTAATAAGTAAATGAGGGTGATCATATGAATTATTGCTTTTTAGCCAGATTAAAAAGTCCTTACTTGAAACATGTTCCAGGAGAACAAACAACATGTACAGCACTGAAGCCAGGAGAGAGCACGGGCCACTCAGGAAGCTGCCAATGCTGCAGCGTGATGCACCTGCCGGCTCAGCCGGGGCCTGGGGAGAGCAGGTGTGGATGCCGAAGGAGCCCCTGGGGCAGAGGGTGAAGAGTCCCGGGTCTGTCCCTTACCCTAGCAGCTGTTTTTTTTTTTTTAATTTCAAATTAACATGAGGGTACAGATTTTTAGGTTACATTATTTTCACTTCCAGGGTAAAGTTCCAGTTGTAAAAGAGCCCCTCACCCAATCATCCTCCCACCTTCTTCTACTCCCATACTAGACTGTTTGTGTTTTTTTTGTTCATATGAGCATGTAATTGTTTATATATTGGTTTCACATTAGTATGGAGTACATTGGATATTTATCTTTCCATTCTTACAATACTTTACTAAGAATGTATTTCAGCTCTATCCAGGTATAAGTGTTCCCTTCTCCACATCCACGCCAGCATCTGGTGTTTCGGGAATTTGTGGTATGAGCTAATCTTGCTGAGCTACCTTACCCTACCAGTTTGGATGTGATAGCAGGCCAGTCAGTGTTGTCCTTTCCATCAATAGGCTCTACAGTCTGATACAGACATAGAGGCCCACCTTAGCCTCTTACTGCAGCAAGTAGCATCCCAAGAAGATGTCCTGTTGAAGACAGCAGCCCCAAACCTGCGAGCACTGGAGAACTTAAAGACTGTCAGAGACAAGTTCCAAGAATCCACAGATGGTAAAATTGAGTTGCTAACAAGATTATATTCATGGGAGTTTTGATTTTTTTTATTAACACATGGCCATCAGTCCCCCTTAGTTGTATCTTTAATTAAATATTTTCCCTCTATTGTTTTATATTAATGTATTTTAATACTATATCACTGCTCCCATTTTGAAAAGTATTCTGCTTTAATTTAAAACAGATTTATTGACTGCCATGGGCGTCTCAAGACTATATCCTGAGCACTTTGGGAGACTGAGGTGGGAAGATTGCTTGAGCCCAGGAATTTGAGACCAGCCTGGGCGAGAGCTTGCCCCTACAAAAAAAAAAAATTAAAAATTAGCCAGGCATAGTGACACACACTGGTAGGTAGTCAGCCACATACACCAGAGCTGGCAGGTTCGAATCCAGCCTGGGCCTGCCAAACAACAACTACAACCAAAAAATAGCCGGGTGTTGTGGCGGGCGCCTGTAGTCCCAACTACTTGGGAGGTGGAGGCAAGAGAATCACTTCAGCCCAAGAGTTGGAGTTTTCCGTGAGCTGTGACGCCACAGCACTCTACCAAGGGTGACAGCTTGAGGCTCTGTCAAAAAAAAAGTGCTCTTGGAGCTAATAATATTTGAGGTATTTTGAAGGTAGAATTACTCAATACAACCAAAATTCAAAATCTAACCTGGCCAAAGAAATAAAAGTTTTTCATGCTTTAAAGTTTGAATAAAAGAACTCTCTCAGTTGTCTCTAAATAAAGAACATTAATTCTCTTTTAGCTTTTGAGGCCAGCAGAAAGGAAGCCAGAATATGTAGGCAAGAGTTTGAACAGGTGAAAAAAAAGAGATACGATCTTTTCAGCCAGTGTTTTGAGCATGTTTCAGTCTCAATTGATCAAATCTACAAGAAGCTCTGCAGAAACAACAGTGCCCAAGTATGTATGTTTCACTCCCAAATACTAGTGGGGTTTTTGTTATTGGTGTTTTTATTATATATTTATAAATAACTGTAGCCACATTATTTAAGTGACTCACTTGTGGGGCAAAGTCTGGTTATGCAGATTGGTTATCTAATGACCTATTTTCTAGATCTCATTCATTCTATATTGGCTAGCCTGAACAAATCTAAACCTCTCTAGGCTTTTTTCATTTGAAAAATTAGTAGCTTGGATCATTTCATTTGGTTTCCAAGTTCTCTTCAATCCTGAAATTCTGTTTTCTGGCACTAATTTTGTTTTATAGACTTGTGGGGCTCTTTATCTGGGCCTTTTATCTGTAAAGGACAGATAATGTTGAGGATCTCAGGAAGCTTTGTCTGTGGTGTTGACCAGAGTAACAAAGGAGAGAGAAAGAATTCAAGTCAGGATTCAAATCCAGATATGATAGTCCCTTTGCCATAACCACTTCCATTCCATTATTAATATTGATAATTTAGGCTGGGTGTGGTGGCTCACGCCTATAATCCTAGCACTCTGGGAGGCTGAGGTGGGTGGATTGCCCTGAGCTCAGAGGTTTGAGACCAGCCTGAACCAGAGTGAGACCCCGTTTCTTAAAAAAAAAAAAAAAAGCCAGACGTTGTGGCAGGTGCCTGTAGTCCCAGCTACTTGGGAGGCTGAGGCAAGAGAATCGCTTAGGCCCAAGAGTTAGAGAGTTGGAGGTTGCTGTGAGCTGTGATATTACACCACTCTACTGAGGACAACATAGTGAGACTCTTGTCTCAAAAAAAAAAAAAAAACGTTTTCTAAGACTGTGGTATGCCTTGCTGGTGTTTGAGTGGCAGTCCAGTGGAAAGCCTGATCCTCTGGTGTGTTAGAATGTTTTCCTTTGCTCTCTACCCAGATAGTTATCTGTGATTACATGTAGAACTAAATACATTATTTACAGGCATTGGTATTTTTCCATCAAAATTGAAGAAAACCTAAGCAATAGACTATTTTGCAGTTAAACTCTGTTGCAACCTTAAATTGAAATTTACTGGTTGGTTTTCTGATCTTTCTAAATAAATAATGTGCGTTTCAGGCATTTCTTAGCCCAGAGAACCCTGAAGAACCTTACTTGGAGGGAATTAGCTATAACTGTGTGGCCCCAGGCAAACGGTTTATGCCAATGGACAATCTGTCAGGAGGAGAGAAGTGTGTAGCAGCCTTGGCGCTCCTTTTTGCTGTGCACAGGTAAAATCACAACAAGCTACTCAGTTTGTGTCAGGGCAGAGGCCAGGTGGACTTTCCTACAGATCATTTTCTCTGTTTGTCTTCATTAACATTTAGCAAATGTGATATAAAATTACTTTCTTCAGCCAGGCAATTCAGTTTAGGTTTTAGGCCGACAACAACTTGTATATTATTTTCTTTATTTAAATTCAGAGATCTTCTATGTAGTAAAGACTATTAAGTATTTTTTTCTAAAAAATTAACCTTATTTCCACTGATGATGGTTGCACTGTTTCTTTGTAAAATAAATCAGAAAGTTAACTAAAATTAAGGCAATTAACAACTTTCCACATTAACAGCACTAAGTGAAGATCTAAGGTAAAAGATGATGGTGGCTTTCTATTTCCACAACTAGGAATATAACCATACAAGAGTTCGACAGTTGTGTTACTGGTCTCAAAAAGGAAAGAGAAAAGGCCACCACGGGAAAGGAAAAAAGAATGACTATGTGGCAGGGTAACTCTGGGAAAGCAGGAAGCCAGGTCTGAACAAGTAATCTGAACAGAAGAGGACAGTCACTAAGTGGTACCCCATCCACTTATTCAACAGATACTAAGTATCTACTGTATGACAGGTGCTGTTGCAGGCACTGGAAAGTAGCTGTGAACAAAACAAAATATTTGCCTCAAAGATACTTCACTTAGGCCCAGTGTGGTGGCACAAAACTATAATCCTAGCACTGGAACACCAAGGCAGGTGGATCGCTTGAGCTCAGTAACTTGAGACCAGCCTGAGCAAGAGACAGACCCCTAAAAATAGAAAAACTAGCCAGGTACATGTAGTCCCAGCTACTTGGGAGGCTGAGGCAGGAGGATCACTTGAGCCCAAGAGTGGCTCTACCCAGAGCAACAAATTGAGACTCTGTCTCAAAAAAAAAATTTTTAAAGACACTTCGCTTAAATTGGAGAAGATAGATAATAAGGTAAATTAGTAAAATGATTCTCCAATATAGAGAATAAAATGGGGGGGGGCAAGGAATGTAGATAATAAGTGGCAGGGAAGGGTTTACAGTATTAGAGTCATCAGGGAAGGCCTTTTTGAGCAAAGATTTGAAGGAAGTAGGGGAGCAACTCACATGGATAGCTAAAGCAAGAATATTGTTACAAAGAATGGCAAGTGTAAAGGCCCTGAAGTCAGAGCCTGCAATGTGTGAAGAATAGACCATAGGCAACAGTGGCAGGCCCAGGGCTAGGGAACGATTCTAACAATCAAGGTGAAAGATGATACACAGAAGGTTGAGCAAACAGTTTGCTAACAAATAGGTTGTGGGGTATGAAGGAGGCAGAGATGACTCCATGGGTTTGGGTCTAATCAACTAGAATGATAAGAACTTTCATTAACTAAAATGGAGAGGACCACAGAGGGAATTGGTTTGGAGGGGCAGGCGAGATGGCTTTGGGGGGAGTTTGAAATGTACATTAGACATCCATACGAAACTGAGTAAGCAGTTGGACACTGACACAAGAGTTCAGAACTGTTGATTGATAGAAGTATGGGAGCCACCAATATTGACTGGATGGTATTTAAAACTGTGAGACTAGATGCCATCACCAAGAAAGTTAATTAGATCACGTAGAGCTGTAAATACACATACTCCTGAGAGCACTGCAGTGTTGAAGAGTTGGAGAGGGGTTATTAAAAGACTCAGGAGGAGCAGCAGGTGGGTGGAAGTAGACTGCTACCCTGCAAGTCACAGAGCAGTGTTTCAAGGAGGAAGTGACTAACCCCAGATACTCTTCACACAGGTCACATAGGGTACATAAGGATACGTAGGATACACAGATCACATAACTGGTGTTGGATTTAGGGAATGTGATTATTTACTACATTTAAGTATCCAAAAGAATATTTATTCTGAATACTAATAATCCTTTCCCCTAAGCCTTTGTAAAACAAATTGAAAATTGTAACTTACTTGATCATAATTTTTTTCTAGTTTTCGGCCTGCTCCATTCTTTGTTTTAGATGAAGTGGACGCAGCCCTGGACAATACTAACATTGGCAAAGTAAGTTGCTTTCTGCTTTTAATTTTCCATGGGACATCTGCAATTCAAGGATCATAATGTAGTCAGAAGGCAGTTTTATCCCAAACAAAGAGGACTGTGGGGCAAGCAATGAAAATTGCTGACAAAATCAATACTTTTAAAATCTAAACTTTTTTTTTTTTTTTTTTTGAGACAGAGCCTCAAGCTGTCACCCTGGGTAGAGTGCCGTGGCATCACAGCAACCTCCAATTCCTGGGCTCAAGCGAGTTTCTTGCCTCCACCTCCCAAGTAGCTGGGACTACAGGCGTCCCTCACAACGCCCGGCCATTTTCGGCCATTTTTTGGTTGCAGCCGTCGTCGTTTGGTGGGCCTGGGCTGGATTCAAAACCACCAGCTCAGGTGTACGTGGCTGGTGCCTTAGCCCGTTGAGCCACAGGCGCTGAGCCAAATCTAAACTTATCTAACAAGAAGAGTTTTCATTCAAGGTTCAAGGGACCCTCAATAATTGATGGGGATTCAACACAGGGGTCAAATAAAGATCACTACATCTCTAACAGCTCTACTAATGGCATAATTTGCTTCTTCCCAAATCTAGATACTGGGAATTAGAAGGTTGCTAATAGCATGCTTTGTGGCAAACAGATCTATCTGGTCTCATGGATCAAATTAGTTGTTTAAAAACATCTCTAGAGGGGCTCGGCGCCTATGGCTCAACGGGCTAAGGTGCCAGCTACGTACACCTGAGCTGGCGGGTCCGAATCCACCCCGGCCCGCCAAACAACGATGGCTGCAACCAAAAAATGGCCGGACATTGTGGCGGGCACCTGTAGTCCCAGCTACTTGGGAGGCAGAGGCAGGAGACTCGCTTGAGCCCAGGAATTGGAGGTTGCTGTGAGCTGTGATGCCACAGCAGTCTGTGCAGGATGACAGCTTGAGGCTCTGCCTGAAAAAAAAAAAAAAAAATCTCTAGAGGCTTGGCACCTAGCTCAGCAGCTAGGGCACCGGCCACATACACAAGGGCTGGTGGGTTCGAACCCAGCCTGGGCCTGCCAAACAACAACTACAACAAAAAAAAAAATGGCTGGGCATTGTGACAGGTGCCTGTAGTCCCAGCTACTTAGGAAGCTGAAACAAGAGAATGGCTTTAAGCCCAAGAGTTTGAGGTTACTTTGAGCCATGATGCCACAGCCCTCTACCGAGGGTGACATAGTGAGATTATGTCTAAAAAAAAAAAAAAAAAAAAAAAAACAACCTAGATAACATTTCAAAGGAATTACAATTTAACTTCTGCCTCCCAATTTTACCAAAATTTACCCAATTACTGTACTTGCACGTGATCTTATTTTCAGTCTTTGGGATAATGAAAAAACTAAGGGAAGTTTCACTCTTGAGAGTTAAGTTCTAGTCAGCCCTTGGCTGAGAGTGGTGGCTCACACCTGTAATTCCAGAACTCTGGGAGGCCAAGGTAGGTGGATTGCCTGAGCTCAGGACTTGGAGACCAGTCTGAGCAAGAGCAAGATCCCATCTCAACTAAAAATAGAAAGAAAAAAAAAAACTAGATAGGCATTGTGACAGGCACCTGTAGTCCCAGTTACTCGGAAGGCTGAGGCAAGAGGATCCCTTGATCCCAAGAATTTGAGGTTGCTGTGAGTTATGCCACAGTGCTCTACCCAGGACGAGTTAAACTCTCTCAAAAAAATAAATTCTAGGGGTAGCGCCTGTGGCTCAAAGGAGTAGGGTACCGGTCCCATATGCCGGAGGTTGCAGATTCAAACCCAGCCCTGACCAGAAACTGCAAAAAAAAATAAATTCTAGTCCTCCCTCAAAGGTCAGTGGGTACTCTCAAACCACACGTCTTGACTGTGACTAAATTTTGAACATGAGGAATGTGTGTAGCCAGGGAACATGGAAAAATGGAGGTAAACTGCTGAGGGGAGAAGCTCGCACCTACACAGTTCTGGTATCATGGTACTACTGCTGGGGCCGTCCATTTTTGGCAATGGATGGATTAGATGCTCCTGGTTTTAATTCCAGGCCCATCCAACTTCCAGAAATGACTGGGCTTATGCATTTATGGCTGCTTAGAGGGAGGCTGCTCTGACCATGCTGACAGATATGTCATTTATTTGTAAATTGACATTCTGGTCTGTAACCCTGTGAGCTCGGTTAATGAGTGTGCCCTGAGAAAGAGTTTCAGTCTTTGGGTCCTACACCTCTGAAGCTGACCTGTGCTACGTTGCATGTGAAATGAATGCCTGGGGTCAAGGCACCCTGAGAGCTACAGCCTTAGGGTACCTTGTAATGGCATCAGCCTAGTCTTTCAGCACTTTCCAAATTCATCTAATCCAAATTATGGTAACCAGAAGAAGAAAACAGAACATCTTGATTTTGCTTTTGAATACCAGCTAGTCTGCATCAGCTGACTGGATTCAATGGCCTGACTCATTTGGGAGAAATAGCCCCCTCAGTGGTTAATTTTGTGCGCTTTGTTTCCTCTTATTTTGTGGGGAGGAAAAGCCTCATTGTGGATAGCACTTATCTCAGTTCACTTAAGGTATCAGTATCTTCTAGATGTGATACCTGATATTAGATATTTACATGGGTGACATCTCCAGGTACTAGGTCCTATTAGGGCCCATCCTATGTTATTACCACCACTTTTCATTATCCTTGAGATTTATGTTCCTGAGACTCCATTTCTGAACTGAGCATGAGCAGTTATGTAGTATGAGGAACTAAGAATTAATCACCTTGTGACCAGAGTGCCAGCACTTACAATAGGTAACTCATGCAAAATGCATGCCACACTGCTTTCCAAACTGTTTTCTTGAGACAAGTCTCATTATGTCACCCTCAGTAGAGTACTGTGGCGTCTCAGCTGACAGCAACCTCAAAATCTTGGGCTTAAGCCATTCTCTTATCTCAGCTTCCCAAGTAGCTGGAACTATAGGTGCCCACCACAACGCCTGGCTATTTTGTTGTAGTTGTCATTGTTTAGCAGGCCCAGGTCAGGTGTATGTGGCTGGCGCCCCAACCACATGACACAGGTGCTAAGGGCACCGAGCCAACTGTCCCCTTTCCCTGTGACTATCCCAGTACCTTTTAGTCCTGCGTCAATTACAATTACCTCAAATGCTGGAGCTCCTCCTGTGAATTCAGCCTCTTAGCCAAGGGCAATTTCCTTCTTATCATTCACCTTAGCTAGTGACTTGTTTAAGGGAAACTGCCATCCCTACTTCTAAAATTTGTGCGGGTAGTACCTGGGGGGCAGTCAGGACCAATACACATCAGTAAGTATTTCCTAAGACTGCAGATAGTTGGAGAATGAAGAACTTAAAGTTCTGAGTAGTTTGTTCACTATTGAATCTGTTTTGCTTATTCTCCTTTCCTTCAAAAAGAGCTGGAATTCAACTCTAAGTGACTTAATTATGAATATATACCTAATTGCCATCTCTTTCTCTTCAGGCTTTGAGTTGGCAAATAAGAAGCTGGACATTCAAACACCAGCCTTTTTTCACCCTCAAAAAAGATCTTGAGTGGTAGAGTTTTTAGTATAAAGGCTGATTACATGTTCACATGATAGTATCTTAAGTTGGAGCTTTAGTCTTTAAAATGTTCTTAAAGGTTTAATCATATTTAATGAAGTTCCTATTATCTTACTTATTTAGAATCTAAGCTATTAATGTGTTTGCAGTTGTGGATTTACTGAATTGCCAGAAAGGCAAGTTAAGTCCTTGTGACCTAAAAAAGGCAAACAGATAATGCCAAAGTCACCATCTCCAGAGCCCAGGCAAGGCCTTTCCTTGCTAGTGAAATATGTGCTAATTTCCTCCCAGGTGTCAAGTTACATCAAAGAGCAGACTCAAGGACAGTTTCAGATGATAATCATTTCCCTGAAAGAAGAACTCTATTCCAGAGCTGATGCACTGATAGGCATCTATCCAGAGGTAAATATGAATTCCAAGGGGAGAGGTACAGTCCTTCTAAACTCCCCTTAGCAAACTGTCTTTTATAATTCAACTTTCAAATGGAGACTGAGGTTTAAATAATTTTTTTTTTGTTTTGAGACCGAGTCTCAAGCTATTGCCCTGGGTAGAGTGCCATGGCGTCACAGCTCACAACAACCTCAAACTCAAGTGACTGTCTTGCCTCAGCCTCCCAAGCAGCTGGGACTACAGGCACCTGCCACAATGCCCAGCTCTGTTGCAGCTGTCATTGTTGTTTTAGCTGGCCCAGCCAGGTTCGAACTCGCCAGCCCCGGTATATGTGGCCAGTGCCCTACCCACTGAGCTACAAGCGCTGCCTTTAAATGACTTTTTTAATCAAGATATTTTAAGTGAAAGAAGCAATTAAAAGTTACAGAGCAGTGATAGTTTTGTAAAATAGTGTGCATTAACTTACAGAGTAAACTGTTAGTACTTTGTGTTTTTGTAATGTTTGAACGTTTCAATAAACAGAAATACACTGGTAGAATAAGGAACCATTTATCTTCCAAAATATCAGGAAAACATGAATTCACTAGAAGTTTCAAGAGTAAATTTTAGAATTTGAACATAACTTTCTTAAATTCAAAATACTTACCTGGGCTAAGGGAATAGAGCAACTAATTCAAGTCATTCAATTTAGACAGTTTTTACTTCCTTAGGTCTCCTTTAAGCAAAGATAAAAATTACCTTCCTAACAGGTTAGGGACCACCTGGAAACAAGCTGCATGAGAAGTAGAAATTCTCATACCAGCTAATGCAAAGAAAAAACCTGATATAAATGTAGATAATTGATACCCTTTGGGCATTTAAAGCAAATCCAGGCCCTTATATTTAATACTTTTCCCTAATTAGGACAACTTTAACTGTCTTCTCTCCATTTCAGCACGATGACTGCATGTTCAGCAGAGTTTTGACTCTAGATCTTTCTCAGTATCCAGACACTGAAGGCCAAGAAAACATCAGGAGACACTGAGAGTCCTCTTAAGAACTAGTGTGCCCTTGAGCAATGGGAAGCCATAAGAGCTAAGAGCAATTCTGAAACTCCTACAGTGAACTGGTTAATACTGTTCAGTTCTGCTGGTATTCAAACAACTCCTGACTAGCAGACTTCAGGAACAAGCAGGACCAGCCATTTAAGTTGTTTTAGCCAGAGGCCATAACGCTCTTCAGGGAATGTTCTCAGAGTTGATGGTAAATCAGTTGGGAAAAAAGGTATAATTTTATACCATGAAACTTCCATTTTGAAACACACTAGTCAGAAAAATCTTGAATTCTGTATCTTCACTATAGTCTTGCTTCATTCACATCTTTAAGGAAAGCTCTGGGCTTTTAAATATACTACTAGTTATAAAGTGGTTAATAACTTGAACCTGGCTTTTAAGGAAATTGTTTGAAACTGTCAATTTTGCAAGTCAATTAAAAATCTAATTTCAAATGTCTCTAGTGTTTTAATGGTGAAATTGAATTATGTCTGCTTCGCCATAATCTGAGTTTTTCTAATTTCTATTGAGAAAGCATGTATTCAATATTTCCTTACATATAGCTGATTTCACTAAATACATATGTATAGGAGAGAAAGCACTTCTCTATAGTACATTTCCATTCAAAATAGAAGAAAATTTTGAAGTGAGCTCTTTAATATGGCTTCAGTGAAACTAAATTGCTCACCCACCACAGAAAAAGAAAAGACTGCTCTGGGCCCCAGTGCTACCAAGGAGTAGCCTCCTGAAATAATGGAGTTAGTTTTCAACAACTCACTGTGTCGTGTAACAGATGTCCTCTGTAACTAAGAAACTGAGTCTCATCGGTTTAGTACTGGCACTACCTTTCCTCTACCTTGAAAGACATCAGCTCTAACAATGAAATGTTCCTTTAAATGCTCCATGAACTCTGTCTTTCTTACACCCGGGGTTTCTCTCTTCCGTAACTCAAATTGTCAGGGCCTTATCGAGCACAGTCACTTCAGTTACAACGCAACATGCCCACCTTCCTGGAAACCAGTATGCTACACAAAAGCATAAAACCATAGAAGCAATAAAAATCACAGGACTACAGATTCCTACTCAAGATAGAACCCAGTAAAAATAGTTGACTTTACATACACTAAATGGTTAAATATAGAACTACTAAAATACAGCATTTTATTTCAATAAAACTTTCATTTGTGGGACGTGGCTATCGGGCAAAAGGAGGAGGGCTGTGTGAGGCTCACACCTGCTGTGGAAAGGCGGTGGCTCCTCACCCACGTGGTGAGCTCGGGAATGGGCAGGCACAGGTCTATAGCCTGCAGCTCCACCTACCTGGTGCAGCTTACCCGATTCAGAGAACTTCATTAAGGGCCAGAGTAAATATTTCGGGCCTTGGTGAGGTAGAGAGTAAGAAAGCTTTTTAAGTAGGTACTTCTCGAACTATTTTAAACAAAACCATTAAAAAATGTGACAACAACTCTAGCTGGAAAAAGCAAGCCAATAGGCCACAGTTTGTCTTCCCCTGAGCTAATGTTTCTGGCAATTATATACAGAAGTATTATGCTCAAGGTGTTTCTATTTTATAAATCAAATGCTGAAACAAACTTGAATATTAAAGCAATCAAGCAACAGAACTGACGGTATGCTCACTGCCCCAGGGCAGCCTGGGTCTTGCAGTGTAGCATTTATTAACACTCTTCATAAAATAGGCTCTAACTTTTCCAGTTTATTCCACAGAACCCTCTATGCTTAAAATTTTGCAGTACCGGCTTGGCGCCCATAGCTCAGTGAGTAGGGCGCCAGCCACATATACAGGCTGGTGGGTTCAAATCCAGCCCTGGCCTGCTAAACAATGACAACTGCAACCAAAAATTGCCAGGCACGAAGCGGGCACCTGTAGTCCCAGCTACTTGGGAGGCTGAGGCAAGAGAATCACTTGAGCCCAAGAGTTTGAGGTTGCTGTGAGCCGTGACGCCACCACACTCTACCAAGGGCAACATAGTGAGACTCTGTGCCGAACAAACAAAAAATCTGTGATACCCTGTGTCCTACTCTGATTACACTTTATAAACGTGTCTTTAAAAAATGCTTTTAAAATTTAAACTCGAGTAATCATTTACTTCATTTCACAACTAGGTGGCAACTCAAGCTAAAAATTCTCATTAAATACATCATAGCAAGCCTTGTGATAAGAAACCTTGATCACGCAGGGTAGAAGTTAAAATTTTTATTTATGACTAGAGTGGCAGAAAAAAAATTTTCATGCTTCAAAAAGAGAAAGTCTTCAGCAGGTCTCAGGCTTCTCACTCCTTATACCCCCAAACCTATGGTTTCTTACACCTGTGGCAGCTGCTGTGCCATTAATAGGGAGTGCCATTAATAGGGAGTGTCATAGGGCTTGGCAAGAAATGTCACATCAAAAATGAGCAGCCCCAACCTGAAACCAAGGAGGGCTTATTTCCAAAGAGAACCTTTCATTTTGAGACCACACTGTCCACCAGGAGAGCCTGTGCCACAGTCACAATCACACTCCCTGGGCACAACAGTGCCCCCGTGTGGCTCTTTCTACCTGTGCAAACCCTGGAAATGTTTAAAGTGGCACAAGACCCTCAAAAATCTCTTCACATCCCATATTAAGAAATAAGAACAGAAAGCTTGGACCTTAACCCAGAGAAGACTTGGAAAGCTTCTATTTATAACCTAGCTAAAGATTAAAACTTGGTCTTGCGCCTCCCTGTCCTTCCTCAGTTATCAGTCCCCTAAGCAGCACTGCATGATGCTCAACTGGTTTTGAAAAGGCCTTTCGACCTTCCATTTCTTTGGAACACAAGTTACTAAAATGATGTAATTCCAAAGAAGCCTTTTTGATCTAATTGGTTTTAAAAACCACTCGGTTTTTACTAGTGGATTTAGTGTGGGTTCAGAGTACCTACATGTTCTTTACTGGAATAGTGTAACATAACTTTAAGATGTTTTGTACAGTTAACAGATGTTCACACATGAAAATCATACAAATGTATCTGGTTCTCTCTGGCAACAACCGTTGCTTGGACAGTCCTTACTCCCCATTTTATTAGGGAAAACATCACCTTGATGCCAGAAAGCAGGTTGAATGGGAATACCAGGTCCATCTCCCTTCCCAACGGTTTTGGTCCCTGCAGCAGCTGCCCATCGATCCTAACAAAGCTCAGCTGCAGTGTGTCCTGTCACCTCCTGCACACTCCAACACCCACAGAGGGAACTCTTTCACCCAGCCTTGAGGGCCTCTCAGGGTACGTGACAGCTTAGAATTGAGATCCGTGTGGAGTTCTCCGTATGTTCTTCATTGTTTGGGCATGGCACTGTGGCTACAGAAGGCTGGTTTTCAAGTTGCAGGCTTACTGGGTTTAGGTATTTCAAGACCCTCCAGCATCATCTGTTTAAACAAAAGAAAGGAATGCCGAAGTGTTAAAAGTTCAGCATAGAGTTATTTGTAATTAATTTCTATTTCAGCACTTCTTTATGATTATTCTTACACATTGAACACTTTGAAAACCCCTCCATAATGGAAAACTATAGAGGCTGTCTAGAAATGGCCTTGTGATAAACACTATCAGAGAACCAAGTAAATTATGACATTAGGTTTGCAAAAATCTCAACCCATAAACATGGATACTGTTATCATTCTTAGTGGACTGAGGACAGGAAAGTTTTGACCCACATAGTGGGAGCCTATTAGAAATGTGGAGATGAAGGCCCAGTGTACATGCATGGAGGCTGCCGATGGCAGGCTGCAGGTATAGCCAGCAGGACAACCAAGATGACTCTTGGCCTCTCTTATCCACATACAGAACAAGCCAAGGCCAGATGCACAACAGAGACCAGGAGCTTGTCCCCAAGTTGACAGCAGAGCCTGGAGAGGCAGTGGTACTGGTGTAGGTGATGGCATCCGAGGCAAAGCACTCTCAGGCATCAAAAAGATGCCTATGGACTGCTCTATGGTAGAGTCTACCACGCAATCGGCTTGACCACTGGATAGTCACACCACCACTCAGAGGCAGGCCACAGAGATAAACCCTCTGGACATGGCTAGGTGCAGTGACTCATGCCTAGTCCCAGTACTTTGGGAGGTCAAGGCAGGATTATTTGAGGCTGGGAGCAAAGACCCCATTCTCTATGGGGGGTAATAAAAAAAATCAGACATGCAGCATGTGCTTGTTGTCCCAACTACCTGGAAAGCTGAGGCAAGAGGACTGCTAGGACCTGGAAGTCTAAAGCTGCAGTGAGCTATGACAACACCACTACGTTCTAGCTCGGCAACAGAGCGAGACTATCTCAGGAAAAAACGAAAAACCTTCTCAGCAGGCAATTGAGAAGCCCCAAAAATGAGAAAAACAAGTAACAACAAAGAACCACTTACTCCAGAGGAAACAACTGAAAGAACACAAATTCTGATTTTTGTTTTTTAGTTACACATGTCCCTATTAACTGAACTCACAATCCAGATATGTGCTAAGACCTCAAAGAATTTCATCCAAAACACTATCAAAATTGAATTCTCTAACAACGTACCACCAAGCATACTATAGTTATAAACGTCTAAGTGAGGATGCAGAGACCCCCAGCTGCTCTCCCAAAAGGACCACCAGCTCAGTCTCACCTTCATCCCCAGCAGATGGCAAGACACTATCGCCCGGGCTCCTCCTGTCACCAATCCTAACTTGGGCAATACTTCTCTAGAGGTAACTATTTTAAAACTGTTTTATTTTGGGCAGTGCCTGTGGCTCAAAGGAGTAGGGCACCAGCCTCATATGCCAGAGGGGGTGGGTTCACCAGCCCTGGCCAAAAACTGCAAAACAAACAAACAAACAAAAAAAAAAAACCTGTTTTATTTGACTAAGTTTTATTTGCATTCATTATGAATCTTTGTTATCTATAATAGGTTACTTCAAAAGTACATGTTTCCTGTGGCATTGAAGGAAAATGCAAGATCACAGTATTACTCAAGCATACCCACTGAGGAATTCAGATGTTAAATGAATAGGTAATTGTTATGTTAAATGCTTCATCTCTCGAATTTTGGGGGGAATCATATTTAAGAGTGGTTTACTGACATTTTCTTATATAAAGTAATAAAATACAAACTCTGAAAATTCTCTAGCCTAATGTTAAGTCAGACAACCAGGGAGACCTCAAGTGTCTCCAGAAGTCTGAAAATCCATCAGTCATGGAATAACAGATGCTATGTAGAAGGATAGATCAGAAAACAAGAGCTTTCAGAAATTTAAAATCACACTGTCAAAATAAAAATGTAACTCCAGGAAGCTTTTGAAGCAAATGGATATAGAAAATGAAAATTAAGACATTAGAGAAAATGTAAAGGACACTGGACATCTATCCAGAAGCCCCCAACACCTCTGAGTTCCAAGAGAACAGAGGAGATGCAAAGAAATAATCAAGGAAATCACAGATTATTCCAGAAGTAGAGAAATGTAGGGAAAAACACAGTGAGGCGAATAAAGATTTCACTTAAATACATCCTTATCCTCTGTAAGTTACTGGGAAGGAGTAAATATGGCATTCAAGACAGTGAAGCTCCGGGGGAACCACGGAGAGTCCTACACTCCAGTGATCAATGAGCACGAGGACCACAGAAAGACGGCTGCACACACAGCCCCTGGAGAGTGACCCTCCACACCTGAGGTCTGCAGGGGCCTCACGAGGTGCTAGCAGAATAGATGGAGAACAAGAACAAGGAAGACCCAGGCACCGATCTAAGAGAGGAAGCACAGTTCAAAGGTGGCAAGTATGCAGGTGTCCGTCATGAGGGGTCGTACAGTGAAGAGCATGCATAAATTTAAGAATACTGTGAAACATGTTATTTTTACACAAGAGGAATCTAAAAACTTCTCAAAAAATAAAAAGCAATACAAATGTCTTGAGGTTCCCTTCTGAAGTAATCAACACTGGAAGATGAATGTAAAAAAACCAAACTTGAGCTTGATATTGAGAACATGTCCTGCAATGGCCAGGAGTCATGGCATTGGACCCACCAACATCACACTCAACTGGTTAACCAGGAAGGAATACACTGTCTTTAATAAAGTAAATGTTTTTGTTGGCCAACTTTTAGAATCAACCTACAGACAGATTAGAGGCCTCATTTCCTTTCTGTGCTATAACCATGGTGTTCCACACTGATAACATGAAAAGTTGGCAGGCTTAATGAGTGGGATGAGGAAGGGGAGCTCCCCATAGCCCAGGCTTCATAATGGCAAGTCAGGTCTAAGGACATTATTTAAGCTGAAGACTAAGCAATAATACACTATCAAAACCTGGAGAGAGGATGAGGAGGAAAGTATGGGAAAGGCCAACATGAGTTAGCTAGATCCCTTTTCCTAGCATCAACAGAAATACTGTGAAGTGGCTTAAAGAAACATCCACAGGTGTAAGCCTGTGTTTTCCAGCCCCCAGGCTGTGGACCGGTACCAGGCAGAGGCCTGTTGGGAGGCCGAGCTCAGGCCATGATGCTGTGTGGCCAGGTCCCATCTCCCCCCATCCCCAGAAAACTCTTCCATGAAACCAGTCTCTGATGCCAAAAAGGTTCTGGTCCATGCCTAGGAACCCAGCTACATCACAGCTAGAGGTTTCATCTGTATGTACAGCCACTCCCCATCCACCTGAGCTCTAACTCCTATCCCATCCACCTCAACCCCCTGAAACCAGTCCTTGGCGCCAAAAAGGTTGAGGACCGCGGATTTAAATAAATCCTACTGATAGAAGTAAAAAAGCAAAAACGATTTGAAGTGGTTTTCTCTAGAGAATAAAGTGGTGTCATCAGGCTCCTAGTCACTTTGGGTGCTGGGGGAGTGATGGGAAAGTGGCGACGGGTCCCAGCCACGCTGTTTCCTGAGCCGGGTGTGATCAGCTGGATGCTTTCACTCTGTGAAAAATCATCCAGTGAATTGACCTTATAATTCATGCAGTCTTCAACATGCTTACTTAACAGAAATCTTTTTTTTTTTTTTTTGGAGGCAGAGTCTCACTCAGTCACCCTGGGGTTGAGTGCCATAGTATCATAGCTCACAGCAACCTCAAACTCCTGGGCTCAAGTGATTCCCTTGCCTCAGCCTTCTGAGTAGCTGGGACTATAAGTGTCCACCACCAAACTTAGATACTTTTTTAGAGACGGGGGTCTCGCTCTTGCTCAGGCTAGTCTCAAACTCTTGAGCTCAAGCAATCCACCTGCCTCAGCCTCCCAGACTGCTGGAATTACAGGCGTGAGCACCTTGCCCAGCCTGAGAACAGAAATTTTTAAAAGGGAATATCTCTGGGCAGTTGGAATGGGGGTGGTGTGAAAGGTCAAGCTCTGTCCGAACCCCTGGGCTGACTTTTTTTTTTTCTTGCAGTTTGGCCGGGGCCAGGTTTGAACCCGCCACCCTTGGTATATGGGGCCAGTGCCCTGCTCGCTGAGCCACAGGCGCCGCCCTCCTGGGCTGACTTTGACAGTGCACATCCTCCTCTCACCAAGGGCATTAGTCCAAAGTACTGTAACTGACAACACCGACCCACAGCAAGTGTGAGACAACTCCCCACAAAAAGAAAACAATACCAGTATCCGATTGTCTGAGTTTCTTTGACACTTCAATTCCATTCTCTTCTAACTTCCTCTTTGCACAGTCCTGACATGCATTACCTGAAAGATGAAAACTTATTAAAAAGCTTATTTATTCCAGAATCCACCCTCTAAGGACCAATTTATATATCTTATCTTACTGAAGTCATTGGCCAAATGATTCCTGCTATATACCACAGACTTTATCAATCCAGTTAATGCTCCTTTGAAAAGAAAATGGTTCTTTTAACTAAGCAAGCCACTTCAAAAACTATGTCCTTTCACATGGAAATAGGGTGGAAATGGAATGCTGAGAGCAACAATTTTATAAATGCTGCAGTGAACGCATCTTCCTGCCTGTGGACAGGCTGGGCCAGGCAGGCAGAGAAAACAGCTGCACAGAGGCCTCTACTGACCAGACCCGCTTTACCCAACTGACTCAAAGTAGAGACACCTGGGACCCAGTTTGCAGAGGAGGATGCTGTTAACTTACAAACAGGACTGAGGCCAGGTGTGGTGGCTCACGCCTACAGTCCCAACACTCTGGGAGGTGGACTGTCTCAGCTCACAAGTACAAGACCAGCCTGAGTGAGACCCCATCTCTACTAAAAGTAGAAAAACTAGTTTAGCCTTATGGTGGGTGCCTGCAGTCCCACCTACTTGGGAGGCTGAGGCAAGAGGATTACTTGAGCCCAAAAGTCTGAGGTTGCTGTGAGATATGATACCCCAGTACTTTGAGGGTGACAAAGTAAGATTGTCTCAAAAAACCCAGAACAAACAAAAAAATTTAAATAGGACTGAGTGCAGCAAGAAGAACATTCACATTTCAAATGAGTATTAAATAGAAAATTTTTGTACGAAAGCTACAACTGAAATTGCAGAAGGAACAGGTCATGCTAAACTACTACATCCCGCACCAAATGGTGTAACACACGTAGAACCTCGTGACTGGTTCAGTGTGCGTGTTTGTCAGAGCGATGATTTTTAATCCACTGTGACAAGGACTGAACTAAAGGCATGGCCAGCGACCATCCCATGGGGCTGCTTTCATACAGGCTTGTTTAATGAGAGAAACATTTATGATTCTATAATTAGTGACAGAAATGTGTAGGCAAAAACAGCCTGGCAAAAGTAAAGATCTGCCTTACCCAATAACGTGGTGCTGTCCACCCGATCAGCATCTGAGGACGGAAGAACAGCCATCAGCAGAACTGAGACTTCACACGCCCTCCCCTTGGGCCGCTCTGAGGCAGGGCAGCGCTGGCCCATCCTGGCTACTTGCTGCCCTCCTTGTCGAGCGTGATGTCCTTCCTGACAGACTACAAGTCTGAATGAAGGCAGCTGGTAGAATCCACACAGCTGCCAAGGCCTGGAAAAGGGGCCTCAGGAAGCCCCTCGGCCACACCTTCTAGGAGTCTGAGCATAGTTTGCACGGGACCCCGTCTTCTGGGGAGTCATGGTGTGGAGGAAGTAGGGGCTTGGCCCGGGCAGCGCTGGTCCCAGGACACACTATTTGGGGCGGTTGGCTCTGCTGTCAGGCAAGGTCCCAGTCCCGGCTCCACAGTGCTAGGCAGCCACAAGGCCAGTTATTCATCTGAGCTTGTCTCATTGTCTAAAAAAATCATCTAGTTAGTAGCAGTGGATACTGCTATTAAAAAATAACATCCAGGGCTTGGCACCCATAGCACAGTGGTTATGGCGCCAGCCACATACAAAGGGTGGTGGGTTTGAACCCAGCCTGGGGCAGCTAAACAACGACAACTGCAACAAAAAATAGCCGGGCATTGTGGCAGGTGCCTGTAGTCCCAGCTACTTGGGAGGCTAAGGCCAGAGAATCACTTAAGCCCAAAGTTTTGAGGTTGCTGTGAGCTGTGACACCATGGCACTCTACCCAGGGCGACATAGGAAGACCCTGTCTCAAAAAATAAAATAAAGAATAAAACATAAATAAATATAATAAAATCAAGAACGTAAGATTTGCAGGGCATGATGGCTCATGCCTCTAATCCTAGCACTCTGGAAGGCCAAGGCAAGTGGACTGCCTGAGCTCACAGGTTTGAGACCAGCCCGAGCCAGAGCAAGGTCTCTTTGTCTCTAAAAATAGCTGGGCATTGTGGTGGGTGCCTGTAGTTCCAGCTACTTAGGAGGCTGAGGCAAGGCGATCACTTGAGCCCAAGAGTTTGAAGTTGCTGTGAGCTATGACTCCACAGCACTCTACCAAGGGTGAAAAAGTGTGACTGTCTAAAAAAAAAAAACAGGCTCAGTGCAGTGATTACAGCTCCAGCCACATACAGAGGCTAGCAGGTTCAAACCCGGCCTGGGCCAGCTAAACAGCAATGACAACTGTAACAAAAAATAGCTGGGTGCTGTGGCAGGCATCTGTAGTCCCAGCTATTTGAGAGGCTGAGGCACGAGAATTGCTTAAGTCCAAGAGTTGGAGGTTGCTGTCAGCTGTGACACCACAGCACTCTACCGAGATCATCGTAGTGATACTGTCTCAAAAAAAAAAAAAATTGGGGCTCAGCGCCTGTAGCTCAAGCAGCTAAGGCGCTAGCCACATACGCCAGATCTGGCGGGTTCGAATCCAGCCCGGGTCTGCCAAACAACAATGATAACTATAACCAAAAAATAGCCGGGCGTTATGGCAGGCGCCTGTAGCCCCTGCTACTTGTGAGGCTGAGGCAAGAGAATCGCTTAAGCCCAGGAGTTAGAGGTTGCTGTGAGCTGTGATGCCACAGCACTCTACCCAGGGTGACAGCTTGAGGCTGTGTCTCAAAAAAAAAAAAAAATTTTGTAGCACTGTGTGATGCCCGGTAGCTTGCTAAGCATTAATTCCTCTCTGCTCTAGTTAACAAACTGACTATTGCCCTCTATTTCTATTCGTGGAAATGAGTAAATCTTAAATCAGCCCCCTTTGTAATTTAGCTGCTGGACAATCTGTACGTTCTCTAGTCTTCAGCTTACAGCTGGTCATACACAAACACCTCCGAGGCTAACCTAGTTCCACTGGGTGTGTGAGGGCACCAGGTTCCATGTTACAGCTACAGGAGGCTCGCAGACCTTTGTAAGCGCTTTCATCAATGTTTTATGATATCAAACTTAAAACTCCTACTGCCCTTATGTCAAAAGAACCAAGTTTAAGAATTTCCCAATTATTCTGGTCATTCTGACATGACAATTCTCAAAAGAGTCAAGGACCATCGCTTAAGAGCGTTGCACTCAGAACAGGGAAAATACGTTTGAAAAAAGAAATTTCTTCACAAAGTCATTTTGTGCTTTTGAAATTTTAACTTTTGAACTGTTGTGACATGATAAAGATACCAGATATCTGCACCTTCCAGGCGTTAAATATCCCAACTGACAGAACTGGCCTGGTACTTCTCTTTCCTGGTTAAAGTGACCTGAAAGGCGAATACATGTTCCAAACATAAATGTTTCACATCTGTAAACTTGGTTTATGTGTCACCTGTCACTATCACCAATTATCCCAATTTTAAGTTACCCAGAGGCATTTTTTAAAACGTAACTGGAAGACTGGTGAACTTTATGGTATAGGAATTGCAGCACCAAAACTGGAAGAACCCTGCGTGGTTTGTACTTTTGTACGTGGGAAGTGAAGACAGAACCCAGTACCTGGACTTCGCTGTTTGCAGATCTGAGTGGCAAGGTCTTGCAAATATCCAGGAAAATAGTCAAAACAGTCCCCGTAGGATACTACTTTGATTCCATGCAAAAGCATATCTGCCTGATGCTTAAAGAAAAGGTCTTCATCCTCTTTGAGCACCACCATGTAGTGCTCCAAATCCACCTTATTTGGCACCGAGTAAAGGAAGAGAGCCTGGAATATCTGGTCCCGGAGCGTCTCTCCACAGCCCACGAACAGGAAAGATTTGGTGCGGTACAAGTTCTGGAGCACTTCCTAAAAGAAAGTGGATGAAGTGAGCAGCCGTCGAGTCTCCTGCATGCACTGTCAAACCGCTGCTCCCCAAGAGGCCTAGGAGCACGGTGAGAACAGCATACACTCTCCACAGGGCACCCAGGTCACCCCAGCATGGATCTGTGACAACAAAGGCCAAAGCTGGGTGAACCCACCTCCAGCAAGGACAGGGAGCCTCTCCCAATCTGAGCCAAGACAACGGGCTTCTGCCAAAAGTCAGTGACCAGACGAACACACCTTGTCTGAGGTAAGGACAGGATATGGCCCATCCCTCCCTACTCACCAGTAGTCACTCAGATCTTCTACAATTACGCATAATTCTAAGTTACTAAACCACAAAGTAATGACATTAGCATTCTTCCAGTCCAGAATCAGGCACATGCAATGCCCTCCAATTAACATCTGCCTCAGCATCACACAAGACCTTTCCTGGGTAGAGGGGCAGCCGGCAGGAGACGGAAGTGAGGACCAGCAGTGACCAAGGGGTGGGCTCCCCCAGGCGAGCAGAGAGGCACCAAGTCAGAATCCAGCGTCTCAGAGAGGGCAGCATCAGCACAGGTGTCTCTCAACGCAGCCCATAGGATGAACTATGTCAGTACAAGGTAGATGCCCAACCATGTCCTGCCACCGTCTTGCCCGTGTTACACAGGCCCAGGAATTGGGATGGGAAACACAGGACCCGGCCCACATGTAAATCCACAAGCGTTCTCAGCGCACTAACAGAAGCCCTGAGAAGTCCCGGGAGCACAGCTTTCCCACACTTCATTCTCTGGGAGGCTTTCCTGGTGCCCTAGACAGAATGAAGTTTTAAAACAAGAGGAAAGAAAATTTCAGACAAGATACCTGGGATGAATACAGAACTGCAGTGGAGAGGAGCAACTAGAGAACGTTCTAGATGGTCCAGGGCTGGCTAGGCACCCGTAGCTCAGTGGTTAGGGTGCCAGCCATATACACTGGGGCTGCGTGGGTTCAAACCCGGCCCAGACCTGCTAAATAACAATGACAACTACAAAAAAAAAAAAAAAATAGCCAGGCGTTGTGGCCGGTGCCTGTAGTCCCAGCTACTTGGGAGGCTGAGGCAAGAGAAACACTTAAGCCTACGAGTTTGAGGTTGCTGTGAGCTGTGATGCCACATACTCTATTGAGGGCGACACAGTGAGACTCTGCCTCAAAAAAAAAAAACAAAGGTTGCCCAGGGCCCTGTAACATGCTGAAGAGTTTCACTATATCCCTGGGGTAGAGAGAACCACTCTCTGGGGACGGCACAGAGAGGGTAAGATCAGATCTGTGCTTTAAAGAAATCATGAGGCCAGGCACAATGGCTCAACACCTCTAACCCACCACTCTGGGAGGCCAACGCCGGAGGGTCACCTAGGAGTGTGACACCTCTGCACTCTAGCCCAGGCAACAGGGTTACAGTTTGTCTCAAAAAGAAAAAAAAAGGAATCATGGCCTTCCTCAAACATTCACTGAACATCGCTCCATGCACAGGCACCATGCCAGGGTCTAGAGGCACAGCCGAGGACCTAAGATGGGTCACATCCCCAGCAGCTATGTAAAGTGCCACCCTAAATGACAAGAACCCCTGGAGTAGCAGCGCCCGAAGCTCAGTGGGCAGGGCACCGGCCACACATACCCAGGACAGCAACACAGTGAGACTCTATCTCAAACAACAACAACAAAAGAACCCCTGGAGTCTGGAGTCTGAGAAATCACTCAGGCTGCAGCCAAAAGCCAGTGGATCACCACAGGTTCCCAGGGGATGCGAGTGCCTCGTCAGGCCGGGCTGTACCATTACTTCCGGGTCTTGCGTGACATCTTTATATCCTGATGGATCCAATACCATGCCGCAGGGGTCTGTGTACAAGCCATGAATGTGAAGAACTCCGTATCTGATGTGGCCTCTCGCCCACTGAAGGACCTGCCAAAAATCAAGCCCAAGACAAAAAATCCTCATGTCACTAATACTTCAAACACTTTAAAAAATATTTAAATTTATGATTTTTCAAACGTACCTTGGAAAGAAGAAATGTTTCAATGTATAATTATACTTTTAATACATAAGAGAAGCCAATGAGGCTTAGCACCCCGTACCTTAGTGGTTAGGGCCCCAGCCACATACATGGGGGCTGGTGGGTTCAAACCCAGCCCAGACCTGCTTAAAAAAACAATGACAACTACAACAAAAAAATAGCCGGGTGTTGTGGCGGGCACCTGTAGTCCCAGCTACTTGGGAGGCTGAGGCAAGAGAATTGCTTAAGCCCAGGACTTGGAGGTTGTTGTGAGCTGTGACTCCACAGCACTCCACCAAGGGCGACAGAGTGAAACTCAGTCTCAAAAGAAAAAAGAGAAGCCAATGACTCTGCTTTCCTGAATGTGTTACTGCAGAAATTGTTAAAAAGCTGGCACTTACAGTAAAGCCACCTTATAAGCCTTAAGGGCACAGAAGTCATTAAGGCCCCTGTAACCTGGTTTCTTGTACCCTCAATGAATCCCCAACAATTAAAAAAAAAAAAAACAGCTCAACGGGCTGGGCATGGTTGCAAAGCCTGTCATCCTAGCACTCTGGGAGCCAAGGCGGGGGACTGCCTGAGCTCAGGAGTTCAAGACCAGCCTGAGCCAGAATTGAGATCCCGTCTCTAATAGCTGGGCGTTATGGTGGGTGCCTATAGTCCCAGCTACAGAAAGAAGGCTGAGGCAAGGGGATCGCTTGAGCCCAAGAGTTTGAAGTTGCTGTAAGCTATGACACCATAGTACTCTAGTAAGGGTGACAAAGTGAGACTGTCTCAAAAGAAAAAAAAAAAAACAGCTTAATGACAGAACAGTATTCAAATATATAATAAATAAGGATTAAAAACTTTAATAGGCTTGGCTCCTGTAACTCAACTGGCTAGGGCACCAGCCACATGCACTGGAGCTGGCGGGTTGGAACCCAGACCGGGTCTGCCAAACAAAGACAACTGCAACCAATAAATAGCCAAGCGTTGTGGCGGGTGCCTATAGTCTCAGCTTCTTGGGAGGCTGAGGCAAGAAAATAGCTCAAGCCCAAGAGTTGGAGGTTGCTGTGAGCTGTGACACCACAGCACTCTACCCAGGGTGACAGCTTGAGACTGTGTCTCAAAATAAATAAATAAATATAAAAATTTTGCATATATTACAATCCCAATTTGTTAAAGAAAAAAACTCATGGGCGGTGCCTATGGCTGAAAGGAGTAGGGCACCAGCCCCATATGCCGGAGGTGGCGGGTTCAAACCCAGCCCCAGCCAAAAACTGCAAAAAAAAAGAAAGAAAAAAACTCATAGCAATAGGACTGACAGTGATTTTGCTTTTATTTTCTTTACGGCCCATATTTCTAATTAGCCTGCCCTGAGGAAACCCACCAGCACGACCTGTCAAGACTTGGCTCTCGTTTCCTGGGGAACACGGCAGCCGGGAGCAGCCAGTCTATGCTTTTCAGTATTAATTCACCACTATAAACGTGAAGGCTGCCTTCACCCAGCAGGGCCAACACGTAGAGCCTCTTCCTTGCACCTGCCTCCCTCCCCGCACCCGCGGGCCACACCTTAGTCTTGTCCTTCAGGTCCAGAGACTCCATGGGCTTGTTCTGCTGCTGGCCAAAGATCTCCAGCAGGTTGTCGTAGTTGGTGGTCAGCACCATGGTGCCCCTCTCCATCAGGCCGAGGATGGACTGCAGGACCAGGGGGTTCTGGATGTGCTGCTCCAGGCTGTCAAACACCTCCATCAGGCAGTCCTGGAAGAAGTTGGGCTTGGTGTCGCCGGTGCGCTATGGAAAGGTGGAGGGAGAGTTACAGACGTCAGTCCAACAGTACCAAGCACCTTAGCAATTAATATGCGGGCGCTAGAGAACAGAAGTCTAAAAGGGAAAAAAAAATCCAGGCCTCAGTTTTATAAAACTCTGGAGGGACAACAGAAGTGTACAAACACGGGAGACACAGAAGGCGGCAGATGCAGTGGGCAAAGTACAGCAGAGAAAGGAGGGCAGGCCCAGGACTGTGGCTTCTGCAGTGAGGTGGGGGAGGGGAGCAAGTGCGCAGGCACCGAGGTGACAGCTCGGGAGGCCCAAGGAGGGCGTGCAGGACACGATGAGGCCAGACAGCCAGACCACACAGTGTAAAGGCCGGATTCCCCTCAGCGAGGCTGTGAAGTCCTCATTTCCTCTCCTTTGGTGGCACAGGAAATGGTGTGTGTCCCAACGACACCTTAAATTTAGCAAGTTCCACACTGCTGAAAGCAGTGACGGACAGGACTGAGACTCGGCTTCAGGACACAGTCCCACTGGCCACTGGTGGGCTTGACCAAAGCTGCCTTGGGGGACTGATGGGGGCAAGACTTTGCCAGGGTGGCCAGGGAAAAGGAAGGGGCTGCAGCAAACAACTGCCAGACAGCTCTGCTGGGGGAGGGTCCGCCGGGTGGGGGCTGAGGGCAGGACCACGGGCTTCACCATTCCAGGCAAGACCACCCTTCGCCCACTCTGCCCAGCGCGAGGCCTCCCTATCTTGGTAGCTGGCCACCAGAAGCCATCCCCACACCCTCTGTCCCATTATGTCAGTTGTCACCATCACAAGAGCCTCATGGCTCTGGGCGCACCATCTTCTGTCGTGTCCCATTCCCAAAATGCCTCCACTGCCGCCACCGGGTCTGCCAACAGCACCCCCACAGCCCCATCTTCTTCTGGAAGCACCCACCTCCTCCCTCAACTGGAACCGGCGGCTCTCCCAAGCCCTCTGGACAGCAAAGGTGGGGGGGTCTGGCCCTGGCCCTGTCAAGTGGTGACTCATGTATCTACTTAGATGACCCGTTGTGTACCACGGCCCCTAGTTTTCCCCATCACTGTCCTCCCATGGTCCTGCCCCCCATCTCAACCATCACCTACAGCCACATTCCAGACGTGTTACGTGTACCAACAGCTGGATCCTTCCCAGAACCATTGGCCCAGCCCCGTACCCACCTCCCATCTCTAGCACCTCAGCTCTCCAGGGAACTTCCACCCCATCACAGCAGGGAGCCACTGGCCCCCGTCACTTGCTCCCCTGACATCCTGCCTTCTCCCACTAAGCAGTTTAGAGTCATCACTGACTACCTGAGTGCTCCCCTAAGGACACTCTTCTGTCCGTCTCCCTCCTCTGCACTGCTGGAACTCCCTCAAACCAACTCCATGCTTCCCCCATTCCTGATCTCAAACTGCTCACACAGCAGGGACACGGCCATACTGCCTGGCCTTGCTGGGACTCCTGATGGAGGCTTCCAAACAGAGCAAAGGAGCGGGCCGATGCTCCAAGTGCTCACCTCCTCGTCTAAGCTAGCCTCTCTTCAAGTGAGGGACGCTGAGGACCCTCAGTGCCGCCTTACAGTCCCACAGCCCTTCCCTCTTCCTGTGACAGGAGTTAGCAAACCCTGTATAAAGGGCCACGGGGCAAATATTTTAGGTCTGTAGCTGCAGGCTCACAGCCACACACAGCATCTGAGGGGCAGGCATGGCCGTGCACCAGGACCTCCATCATGAAGACACACAGGAGGTCGGGTCTGCACTGCAATGGGCCAACCCGACCTCCAACGAGCGTCATCCGTAACACCTACGTCTGGCACAGTCACCTATCTAAAAGCTCAGACTAACAAAGCTAGGTGCAGCCCCCGTGAACTCTGGCCAATGAGAGGAAAACAGACAGAGTCCACAGGCCTTCCCACTCTCTGCCTCCCACTGGCCAAAGCCACATACTTATAGCCCCCACCTTAGAGCTCGAGCTGAGAACCCTTGAGGACTCCTGGCTGGGGAACCAACCAGAGGGGCCGGTCTCCAGCACCACATTCTCCTTGGGAGCCTGCCCTGGTTTTCATGAATATTACAAGGGTGACCACATCAAAGTTCGGGGGGCTTTCTACACAGCTTAAACTTGACTCTTCTCCCTCACCACCAGTTTAGCTTTCCCTGCTTTCTCCTGCAAGTCATTTCTACTCACAAAGAAGGTGTGGCCTGTCCCTTCTTAAAGTGTCTTTTCTAAGAACCCCTTGTCACCTGAACAGATGCAACTGCCCTGATTACACCAAAACCTAACAGGGCTGCACCTGTGGCTCAAAGGAGTAGGGCACCAGCCCCATATGCCAGAGGAGGTGGGTTCAAACCCAGCCCCAGCCAAAACCTGAAAAAAAAAAACTACTAACAGAGACCTCTTCACTAGATGAATGAAGTCACAAAGTTCATACCCACTGCAGCATAACAATATTCCAGACAACCTCACGTGGTCAGACTCCATTTAAGATGGGCTAATCTAGGAGGCAACATGGTGCATGACAGCACTTCTGTCTAAAAATTAATGACATCCTGATGGAAACATTTTTGGCCCGTCAGACCAACTCTGCTGAGAAATGAAAACACAGGCCCAGGGTGGTGGCTGTAATCCTAGTGCTCTGGGAGGCTGAGGTGGGTAGATTGCTTGCGCTCACGGGTTCAAGACCAGCTAAGCAAAAGCGAGAACCCACCTCTACTAAAAATAGAAAAAAATGAGGAAAGAGGATCGCTTGAGCCCAAGAGTTGGAGGTTGCTGTGAGCTACAACACCAGGCACTCTACCCAGGGCAACAGCTTGAGACTGTCTCAAAAAACTAAAAATAAAATAAAAACAGCTGGGCATTGTGGCAGGCACCAATAGTCCCAGCTACTCAGGAGGCTGAGGCAAGAGAATCGCTTAAGCCCAAGAGTTGGAGGTTGCTGTGAGCTGTGATGCCACAGCACCTCACCGAGACTGACAAAATGAGACCGTCCCAAAAAAGAAAGAAAGAAAAAGAAATGAACACAACACAGGCTTATAGAAGTTTCACATCAGGTTCATGGTCACCCAACCTGGTCCAGAAACAAAAGCTGCCCTGTGAAACCTGAAGCACCTGACACTTACAGGTGACATCTTCCGGATCAGGTCATGGGCAACAACCAGCAGATCCCGGTCCTTCGTCACTTTCCTCCGGAACTCTGCAACGTCCCCTGGGTGGAGCACTTCCAGCTGCTCCGCGGCCTCGATGACAGCCTCAATGCAGCTTCTCCACGAGCAAAGGGCAGGGATTCCTGGGGCCACTGCCGCGCTGACACCAGTCCCGATGACCAGAAGCAGTTCTTGGGGCTGTTTCCGGATGAGGCTTTTTAAAAACTTTCTACTTAAAAAACAAGGGAGGGGGAGAATGAAAGTCAACAGAGAACCACTGCAAACACAAAGCCTGGCGACCAGGCTGGGTCTTGTCGTGCACACACTCCCTGTCCATCTCCTTCCAGTGGAGGGCAGGGCCTGTGGCTCATCTTTGTGTACTTCACATGTCCTACCCTATACCTGCTGGATTAGGACAGTGGTATCTCATTCTGAGTTGCCCCCACTATCAAACACATGCTTAAGTGACACCTATTTGAACAAGCAGCCCCAGTTTTGCTTCCTCTGAAGCAGTAAATAGCCCGTAAATCCAAACTATAAGGAAATTCATGGCAAAACCCTAGTCTTCTGCCACCTGCCAATACCAACCCATTCCATGGCAAGAATCATAACCTTCTGTCCCTTTGTAAAGAATTCTTTCCTGGAAAGCACGACCCTTCCAAGTCTTAGACACAGCCCCTCTAATTACTTGCGGCTTAAAGACTAGACTACAACCACTTCCTTACGCAAAAAACTGGCTTCTGGAATGTTCCTTATGGTAAAGTAAAGACTGCTAAGGGGGCTCAGTGCCTGTGGCTCAACGTGCTAAGGCGCCAGCCACATACACCTGAGCTGGCGGGTTCAAATCCAGCCCGGGCCCGCCAAACAATGACGGCTGCAACAAAAAAATGGCCGGGAGTTGTGGCAGGCACCTGTAGTCCCAGCTACTTGGGAGGCGGAGGCAGGAGACTCGCTTGAGCCCAGGAATTGGAGGTTGCTGTGAGCTGTGATGCCACGACACTCTATCCAGCGTGACAGCTGAGGTTCTGTCTCAAAAAAAAAAACAATTGGTCTCATAGAGGCAGAGAGTAGAATGACAATGGGGTTGGTGAATGGGAGCAAAAATATATAATGGGAGTTTATTTTATATTTATTATAAAATAATTATAATTATTATTTTATAATAAATATATAACAATATTTGATAGCACAACAAAATCCCCGAGGATAAACAATAAGTTAGGGCATACATTGAAATAACTAAAAGAGTGGAATTGGAATGTTCCTAACACAAAAAAACATTAAAAACCTTTCCGATCCAATTTTTCTGTCATCCACATATTCCCCAGCTCTTATTTATTTGGGGCGGGAAAGATGTAGGTGGATCACTTGTAATTATACTACCGTTTTAAAAAAAGAAAAACATACATATGAACTGACATGATTTTATTTTCTATTTCAAGTTACATAAAATAATTAAAGTGCTTTTGCTGTCACCCTGGCTAGAGTGCTGTGGCATCACAGCTCACAGCAACCTCCAATTCCTGGGCTCAAGCGAGTCTCCTGCCACCGCCTCCCAAGTAGCTGGGACTACAGGCGCCCGCCACAATGCCCGGCCATTTTTTGGTTGCAGCCATCATTGTTTGGCGGGCCCGGGCTGGATTTGAACCCACCAGCTCAGGTGTACGTGGCTGGCGCCTTAGCTCGTTGAGCCACAGGCACCAAGCCTGTTTATAAATTTTTTGACTGTGATATTTCTTTCTTTTTTTTCCTCACTTTATCGCCCTCAGTAGAGTGCCATGGTGTCACACAGCTCACAGCAACCTCCAACTCTTGGGCTCAGGCGATTCTCTTGCCTCAGCCTCCTGAGTAGCTGGGACCACAGGCGCCCGCCACAACGCAAAGCTATTTTTCTGCTTTGCAGTTCAGCCAAGGCCGGGTTTGAACCTGCCACCTTTGGTCTATGGGACCAGCACCCTACTCGATGAGCCACAGGTGCCGCCCAGAATGTGATATTTCCTGACGCAATCTCCAGGTGAAGTCCAGGCTTCCTCTTACATGTCTCACAGTAGAAAATGGTTTCTCTCCTTCCACTTTTCTCTTTTCTTCTGCTGCAAACCATGCAATCCTTTGTTGATTTTTTTTTTCATTTTACATTATAAAATGCATCTTGCCAGTTAGCCTTTCCTTGTTGTCAGAAGATAATGGTCTTCCCCTCTTTTTAAAGTTTCTGTTCCTTCACCTGGCTCACAAAGTGAGTGATGAGAGTTCTCCTGTGAGAGAAGTGAGCCTTCACTTTTTCTCCACTCTCCTTCATATCTAATGAGTAAAGGATGTAGCTGTTCACAACTGCAACTTCCATTAGCCAGAAGAATAATTTTTCCACCATTTGTCGTACCTCCTTGTAAATCCATAACATCCACAGTACTGATCAGCTTTGTCCACTCTTCCCATAAACTTTGTGTATTCTAAAATAACTGTCCATTTTTCAAATTGAGCAGGCAGTTTCTTCTTATAATCAGTGATCAATCGTATTTGAAGGCCAAAAAATGTACTCAGCATTCTCACAAACATCTTCTCATGGAATGGGAGGCACATCAACAAACACAACAACAGGGCGGCACCTGTGGCTCAGTGAATAGGGCGCTGGCCCCATATACCGAGGATGGTGGGTTCAAACCTGGCCCCG